>JAMZAV010009352.1:0-51760 GCA_024449915.1 Sweltsa coloradensis | reverse complement strand
CTCCATCAACGCGCGGACTTTGGGTTTTCCTAAAATAATATAATGAATGATAATGATAATGAAGGGGTCTTATGCTCGCGGTAGCCAGAGGTTCTGGGTTCGATCCCCGTCGGGGCATACTTTTTACAACTGCTATCTTGACTAATAATGTCCTCAAGGGGTTTATGCTTAAAACCTTATTAACTACCAAACTCATAGGAGATGAGAAGTGATTGGATTTTTCCATTTGTTTCTTACAGTAATGACAGCTACATTGCAGTCTTCTGTTCGATTATTATCAGGGATTGTCAACAGTCCCAACAAATAGCAGTTTAATGAGGTGTGTCTTATGTTTTGGTAGCTAAATTTGGGCAGAGCTAGGGCGCGTTAAGTTAGAGGCCCTCGGGTTGCGATCCCCATTGGGGGCATACTTTTATTACAACTGCTATCATTGACTAATAATGTCCTCAAAGCGGCTTATGCTTAAAAAATCTTATATTAATAATAATATAAAAATAATAATAATAATAATAATTAAAAAATAATATAAAAATAATAATAATAAAATAATAATAATAATAATAATAATAATAATAATAATTGAATTTATTGAAGCAAAAAACAAAATTAAAACAATACTTACATACATTTCCTCCCACTAAGCCAAATGGCTCATCAGTGGGTCACAAAATTATTAATGCTATCACATCTCATTCGTAGCGTAAGGCTTAATACAATGAAATCAAATCAAAAACTTTCCCCAACTATTAAATGAAAATACGGTGCTCACATAGGTAATCATTACAAAACATAAATACTACAACCCTTTACAAAAAAAAAAATAGATTATACAAGAATTACTAATTATAAATTAAAAATTTAATAATATCTTTACCTACCACACAGATTCGTTTTCAACAACATAAACATCTAGAAAATGGGACTGAAAATGACTTAAATTGAGCATGAAAGAAGGTTGTTCGGGTAATGCGATTTACTCTATCTTTATTAATGAAATTTTGTCCAAGGAAAAAATTTCAGCCGGTAATGAATAAAAAACTTATAGGTATAAGATAATGTAAACAACGCTCACCATGTTTGTTTTCGGGCATTGGGAAATAACGAATTTTCCTTTACTAACAAGGTCTCGTTCCCTTATTATGTAAATATGTTTTTTTTTAAGTTCTTATTAAATAATACTTTAAAACCCAAACCGATAATTAAACATGGTTTTTTAAACGGAAGCACAAAGCAATTCAAAAAAACGTCATTTTTTTTCTTGATGCCATTGGTAATACTTTTAGGGAAAACTATTTTAATAATGTATTTTAAATTTTAAAAATCATCGTGTTTATTATATGAAAAGACGCGCTCCCCATGATAGCAACGCATACGACTAATTGATTCAGCTAATGCAATAAAAACTAATCTTAGCATATCATCAGACAATACTGGTTTTAGTTTTATACAATTGATATGCACACGAGCGGAGTTCGAACAAATTTTAGTCCACGTGTGGCTTCCACGAAAAAACTCACGATCAATGAAAAAACCCCCAAAATACATATGGTATGCCACAGATTAAATTTTTTTGTACGCATTCACAGGCGGTGTCGGTACTGTAGTTAAAATTATGTATCACTTTGCCTCATGAAATATTAATTGAACGTCATCATTTCTATTTGAATTTAAAGGCATGCATATGTGAACAATTTTGGTTTTTTCAACGTTGATTACTCGTTCCCGATCATGAGTCCAGCACTGTAATTCCTAAAATCAGTGTTCATTTGTGTTGCGACGCTTAAGTTCCTATGTATTGCTATAGTACAAGGTCGTCAGCATACATCATTAGTAAACACTTAACTAATATTTATTTAATGACGTTCACGTATATAATATAAAATTGCGGTCCTAATATGGATCCTTGTGGTACACCAGTAATGACATTTTTTGTTTTACTATAAGTGTTCCCTATTTTTTACCATATACGTTCTATTTTCTAGGTAACTGGGGAAACCAATTTTAAAGAACTGTACCTCGATGCCAATGACCTCTAAGCACCCCAAAGTTTATTATGATTTATAGTGTCAAATGCTTTAGAGAAGGCGACAAAAGTTCAACTATATGCAATTGCTTTTTAAAGGGGAATCCCTAGACCCTAATATGATTTCTTAAGAATGCAGTAAAGACGTCTGAAAAGTAAGTAGAATGTAAGAGGGGCTTAATAAAAGAGCGGATAATTTTTTTGAAATTTTTTGTTTGACAGGACATAACCTCAGAATCAGCAATTGTATTCAAATTACTGGAATCAGTTGTTCAAGTTCAAAATTGAATTTTTAGTAGCGTTTTTTTGTATATTATTT
Source organism: Sweltsa coloradensis (assembly GCA_024449915.1). Taxonomy (NCBI): domain Eukaryota; kingdom Metazoa; phylum Arthropoda; class Insecta; order Plecoptera; family Chloroperlidae; genus Sweltsa; species Sweltsa coloradensis. Next base: position 49,418 of record JAMZAV010009352.1, on the reverse strand, counting down.
CTACACTCCTTTATCTACAACCTTAATATAAGTATTATTGGTTTTATAGGGTTTTCTGGCGTTGCACGATTTTTCCGTTAAACGGTACAAATTTGAAATTGTCCCGGCATGCGAAAAAAAATTGTGCAACGCAACAAACCATATAAATCCAAAATTCCTTTTACATACAATTGTTGATTCTGAGGTTATTGTCCCGTCAAAAAAATTTAAAAAAAATAATCCCCCTCATTTATTAAGCCCTTCTTACATTCTACTTATTTTTTCAGTCGTCTTTATACTGCATTCTTTAGAAATCATATGTGGGTTTAGGGATTCCCCTTAAGCTGTTATTAATTAAATCAGAAAATTTTAGTAACAAATCCGGGGTACATTTCCTTTTTTTTGAAATCCATGCTGAAACTTCACTTATTTTTCCCAAAATTTTAAAATAGGTAACTAGTTAAACAATCTGATATGAAACGCTCCATTATTTTTTCTATAACATATAGCAGTGCTATGGGGCGGTTTTTGCAAACGATGTATGATCTCCTTTTTTGTATACAGGTCTCACGCCAGATATCTTATTTTTTTCAGGTACGAAACCCGGGTTTCTTATCGATAGATTTATTAAATGTGTTATAACGGGGCTTAGTTCGTTACATAAGTTCTTTACGGCCACCGCTCTGATCCCGTCGAAACCTGGCTGTTTATTTACATTGATATCTGCAATAATTCGTGTCACTATAATTATGTACGTTTACAGGAGGCAGCCACAACGACTGCGTGGCAGCTTCCGTCACGATGTGATGTGAACAAGTCACACCACATACATACGAATTGTAGCCACTTCATCATTGAAACTGTCTGCGAACCTGTTTGCGATGGTCTCATGGGTGTGCGATTTATCCAAATACTTGTTGATAACAGCGTCGACTGAATCTTTTGTTTTCTGTCACGTTATTTGATTAATAGTTTGCCACACTTCTTTTATACCGTTACTGTTGTTTGAGGAATCACGAATATATCTTTGTTTTGTAGCTAATATCTGCTTGTTTGCATAATTTCTGAAGCTACACATTCTTTCTATAAGTTTCCTTCGATGGGTGCAACCCACTACGATCTTTCCAACGTCTAAAAAGACGGTCTCTTTGTCTAGTCACCTGAATCAAGTTGTCTGTAATCCATTGCCGCTGTACCCTCTTTTTAATTTGTTTTGTAAACCGTGACTTATTATAACATGTTTCAAATTCCTTGCACAACGCATCATAAAGTTCTGAACAATCATCAAATTTCTAAAAGGCGATGGATGCAATTAACAGATTTTAAATTGCAAGATAGTACTCTTTCATTCTACCCGTTTTAATTTTTCCCTTTATGTCCATCACACATCCAATATTAAATCCTACCGACCAAGTATTATGTAGTGATCTGATACTTTAGTTGTGAAAACAGCCGATTTAATATCAAGCTTAGATTTGGTTTTTTACGTATGAATGGTCAATACAACTACTAGCCAGAAATCTAAACAAAATGCTTCCCCTATAGCCCAGGAGTGGAAGACTTTTTTATCCGGACAAAATTCCGAACAAGCTGAAAATTTGCACACAGGCTCAGATGAGCCTACTAAGCTAGTTGAAAAGTCCCCGAAGCTCCGGCCGCGTGCGTCTTTAGATATAGTGACAAAAGGGCGTAAATGCCAAGCATTTGTTATTTTTAATTTCAACCATTTTTTTGCACTTATATGTACAAACCATTAAATATTTCTACGAAAGTTAAGTTAAAACCAGTCCCTAAGCTTCGACCCATGCGGGGCTAAAGGGCGTAAGTGCCAAAAATAAAGATATTTTCAATAATTCCAATACATTTTGACATACGTATGTGCACTGCAATCATTATGTATTCATACGTCGGAAACGTGAATTGTTCCCTTTTCCCTTTGACCATTGTGTCCTTGACACATGGTGGCATAAAGGGGGTAAGTGACAAAGATATGTTATTTTCAGTTTCAACAAACTTATTGACATTCAATATTTGCAAATTATTTGTATTTGTACGAGACAAAAGTAAACATCTTTCCCGAGCTTCGTTGCTGGCGTCTTGTTAAATGGTGGCAAAGGACGTAATGACAAAATAATTCTATATTTTATATAAAAAGGGCTTTTTACATTCAACTACGTTTATTGTAACATTGAATACCATACAATGGACACTCCATGTAAAATCCATGCATGCTGACTGACTTGCTATGGCCGCTTTTATGTAAAGAACCCTTACAAAATCGTTGTAAGTGCAGATTGGACATAACCAAACCTATAAAATAATATTCCCCAGCATTCTCAAGCGGTTTGCATAGACGGATTTTTAAAGGATTCGAGTCGAGCTGTGGACACCCCATATTGGGGTTGACTATAGTATCACATCACGATAGATAGAGCATGAACAAAGAATAATTATATTTCAATACCGATTTGATGTTTTAAATGTCCGAGTGGGAAATGAACGCTTGCATAGCGGACCGAATTTTCATGTGCTGGGATGTTCACAGCTTCCGGCTGGCTTTGAACGCTACAACTATGATTCATTCCCATGTTTGCCATCAAGCCTAGAGGGGATGGATGGATAGATATTGTATTAAATGTGCTGGTGGACTGGCAGCATATCAAATCTAGAACTCACAGTACGCAGTTGCAAATGAAGCGCCACTGCTCAATGAAGTAAACGGAATGTACCACAGCAAAATTTATTGTGATAAAACGGTAGAAAAAAATAAGGCAACGTATATCATAAAAACTTCAGCATATATTTCATTTACTAATTTACTTTTGGTAACTGCAGCTTAGTTATTCCTACCAGCTAGGTACAAGACGGTCTCCTGTATCCAGCCGCATTTATTCACAATCACAATATGAAACATGTATTTAGTATCGACTTCCTTCTATGGAAACAGGACGAGGTGGCCGCATCCCACTATACAAGAAAATATACAAGAAAAATAAAATATATATATGTGTCGGCATGGTAGTTTAATGTATATGGGAGATTGAGCCCAACTCTATGACAATAATATGTAAATAACAAATAAATAATAATAATAATAATAATAATAATAATAATAATAATTTTTTTATTTTTTATTCATTAATTACATATGTGTACATTTTTTATATGCTTCGGTCCACAAAGCCTTAAAGTAAGGCTTGTCCCGTGGTTTAAAAACCACGACAATGTGTACATTTCATACACTAAAAGGTGTTGTGCGAAGATATTACAACAATAAAAAGAAAAATAGAACAAAATCAGTGGAACACCGTCAGTGGCGGATACGTGGGGGGCGGTGGGGCGATCGATGATTCTTTAAAAATTAAAAAAATATATATTATTTTATTGTGCACGCACCAAATACACTCTAAAAACCTGATCTTCAAAATTTTCGCCTGCGGCGCTATTTATTTAAAACTCCCAATAAAAGTCAACTTTCCTTTTTTTTGTCGAAAATAATCAGTTTGCCTCTGAAATGTGCCCTGCATCAGTGTACTTCGATTTATTAAGTCGTCCTCCTATGTGAATCGTTTTTTAACTAAATAAGATAGACGTTTTAATAAATAAATAAATGATGAATTGAAAATAAGATCAAACGTTTTATAATAATGTTGCAATATAGGCCAATGCTGTAAATTGTAAGCTCGACATGACGACAAAACAAATTGGTGCACACAAACTACATTGTATTAAATCCAACAGAAGACGGCAAGGTAGCTGTCAAATCTGAAAGATTGCATGGATAAATTCAATCACATCTCATCTCCCATGAGTTGGTTGGATTTATGTCATGTAAGTCAACAGTCACAACAAATAGCAGTTTCCTAAAGGTTTGTTCTGTGGTCCCAGTAGCTTAATTGGTAGAGCTATGGCACGTTAAGCCGGAGGTTCTGGGTTCGAACCCCAGTCGGGGCAAACTTTTTCGACAACTGCTATGGATCAATAACTATGTCCTTCAAGCGGGCTTATGCTTAAAAACCATATATTCATACTACCCAACTCATGGGAGATGAGATGTGATTGAATTTATCCATGCAATCTTTCAGATTTGACAGCTACATTGCCGTCTTCTGTTGGATTTATGTCATGTAAGTCAACAGTCACAACAAATAGCAGTTTCCTAAAGGTTTGTTCTGTGGTCCCAGTAGCTTAATTGGTAGAGCTATGGCACGTTAAGCCGGAGGTTCTGGGTTCGAACCCCAGTCGGGGCAAACTTTTTCGACAACTGCTATGGATCAATAATAATAATAATTATTAATTAATAATAATAATAATAATAATAATAATAATAATAATAATAATAATAATAATAATTTTTTCAATTTATTTATAACATCATGTACAAAATGGAATAAGCTTCTTTCCACAAAGCCTTATGAAAAGGCTTGTCTGTGGTTTAAATAAATACAAAAATACATTAAATATCTGCGATAAGTGTGAGTTATTACAATAACAATACATAAAAACTTACTAGGAACTCCATAAATGATTAAATTACATAATAAGGAACAAGAAAATAACAAACGTCAAGAATGAACAATGCAATAATACTCAATTTAACTGAACTCAAACAATTATAAAATGTTGCGCCATGGTAGGGGTAGTGGTCAGCAGTCGTCTTCTATGCGCATAGTTTCAAGATAATGACCTTTAATTTCTGATTTTATGGCTGATATTTTATCTAAATTTCGTAGATGAACGGGAAGGCTATTAAATATTGCAGGTGTTAAGTAAAAAATTGTTCGTTTTCCATATTAGTTGTTAAACTGTGGTAAAATGTAATTTCCTCTTGTTCTCCACCTCGTGACCCCCCTACCATCGTACGGAACATTATACATTCTATTAAAGTAAAATTTTAAAATGAATTTATACATGTACAGGTATGATAAAGGTAGTACATTAAAAAAGTTAAATTTCATGGCTATACTATTGTAGTTCACATTGTTTTGTAAAAAGCATGGTGTAATTGTTTTAATCATTGCATTTTGAAGGTTTGATATTAAATTCACGTGAGAGAGCGAAGCAGAGCCCCAGGCCAACAAACCATATGAAATAATAGATTCAGCTATAGCAATGTACACAGACCGTAAAAGTTTGAAACGTAACACCATTTTTAACTTAAATAACTGAAATGCACAAGATCTTAGGCGTTTACACAAGGATACAATGTGAGGCCTCCACGACAAAAATCTATCAATTGTGACACCTAAATACACGTGACTATCAACACTCTCAATAAATACGTCACAGTTTAAACAGTTATTTCCATCTACCATACCATGAAGGCACTCATAAGAGTGAAACAATATTTGAAGAGGTTGCTGCCGGTTATGGTTCAGAGGGGAACAAATATGTAATATCTTGGTTTTGCCCGCATTAATTATTAAATTATTATCGTGAGTCCACATTAATAATTGCGTGAAATCCTGCTGTAGCTTTAATTCGGCAGTAGATAAGATCTTGTGGGCAAATAACAGGACAGTGTCATCAGCATACACAAAAACCGTACAATTTTTCATACACTTAGACATATTATTTACATAAATGAGATATAATAACGGCCCTAATATGGAGCCTTGCGGAACTCCAGTCACAATCTCTCTTTCTTTACTGAAACACTCCCCTATTTTGACCAAAAGTTTCCTATCTGTTAAGAAACTGGAAAACCACTTTAAAATTTGGCCTCTTATACCAACATTTTCAAGCATTTTTAATAACTTACTGTGGTTCAACGTATCATACGCTTTAGAAAAATCAATAAATAAAGCTACTACATGCATGTTATCATTTAATTTCGTGTTAACAAAATCTGAGAACTTGATAAGCAAAATACTAGTGCCTTGTACCCTTCTGGAAACCATACTGCAGTCTATCAATGATTTTAAATTTCTTCCAAATAAGAGACAACTTACCGGCCCACCACAACGTTCCAGGATTTTTTCTTTTAACTGACAAGAGTGCTATTGGCAGTAATAGAATATGATAAAGATCTCCCTTTTGTAATATAATAATAAATATAATAAGAAGGATTGAAGACTTTCGGGACCGTTAATTAAGAATAGACGGGCACCGGGCTTTTCGCGGACATTGTACGCGTATATTAAGAGTGTAATAACAACATACCTTGTGTTATGCGCGCTTGACGTTTCGCAGCTACTGTGAGGCCGCATTGTCAAAAGACTGAAGAGATATCGTGCTTTGCTCCTGGTTTGAGCCCTCGTTTTCATCCCATGTGGCCTGCGGTGGAAGATGATATGGCCACATTGCCTGTTGTGTGTGTGGGGGTGAGGGGGCGGGGGATGGCCGCAAACCTGATGGTCATTGTCTGTCCGACTCTGGTTGCTGTTTTACTGTTCCACTCTCGTTACGTTCCAGTGTCGGACCCCAAGAGGACTTATTTGAATCCATCTCCTCCATTGAAATTATTGTCGTTTTTCGGATTTTCCACCGCCCTCCCTGATGTATCTCGGACAAAAAGTTGGTATTGGAGTGAGGACTCGTGGTTATCAAACTGAATTTGGTGTCCTGGGTTTGAAATATTCTCCTGGCGTGTTTAGCAGCGCAGAGTTGTTTGAGTCGCCTTTCCTGCAGGGGCCATGTGTTCGATTATCTTGTCTAATTGTTCGGCCCGTCTGTCCGAATGGTACACTTTACCACACTCACAGGAACTGCGTACACTCCCGAGAACCATTAGAGGAATATGGTCTTTGACTGAGTTAGTGACCGCTTGGAGTTTTTTATGTGTGGAGCAACAGGTGATATGTCATGCTTCTTTAGTATACGCGCTATCTTGTTCGGTGACCTGACGAACATATGGAAGAAAAGCTTTATTTTTACAATTGTCAGTTGATTTATCTTTCTCTAAGGTTTTGAGCTCCACTTTGTTGTTTGGAATGCTCTTCTTATGGCAATGGGATTGTAATCCATTCGCACTTAAAGCTGTTGTTGAGAGTTCTTTTCGTTTATAAAGCTTTGTTTATCGGAAATACGTACTGCCCTAGTTATAAGGGTATTCATAACTGCTCGTTTTTGATTCGGATGTGTGTGTGATGAGCGTGCAGGTACGCATTAGTGTGCGTGTCTTCCTGTATACACTGTGTGGCCTAGTTTTCCCTTTATTTAGTTGTTACCAGTACGTCTAGGAAAGGTTAGACTATTGTTTTTCTCTCGTTCGATAGTAAATTGAATGCTTTTATTGATACTGTTGAGGTTGGTTGGTGGAAAGTGTTTGTTAAGCTCCTGGTCGCACCTGAGACCCAAACGCATAAATTATCATCAACTAGCGAAGCCATAATTTAGGGTTTAAGGGAGCTATTTAGAGCTTTTCCTTCAAAAATTACTGCATGTAAATGTAGCTACAACAGGATGAAATCGGGGGAAACCCATAGCAGCCCCTTCTTTTGTTTATTAAAACCTCTCCTTCCAAACAAAAAATGTTGATGTAAGACACAGTTCAGTTAGCAGCTGCCCTATATGTCTGGTACCCAACTCTTTTGATTACTCCCATTGTTCGGAGGATGGGCAGTTGGTAAACAATGAGACGATGTCAAAAACTAAACATTATATCCCCTCTTGCTACTCGTAGAGTGTCAAGATCTACACGGAAAATGTGATGAGTCTTTAACGAAAGAACCGACGTCGGGACCATGAGCTGTAACTGTTTTGCCAGAGGTTTAACTAATGGTTGTGGGCGAGTTCCACTGCATGACTATCGGTCGCAAGGGGATGCATGCTTGTGAATCTTGGTAGACCGTTACATTCTAGGCAGCTTAGTGGTCATGGTTTGTATGTATTCTTGACTTGTGGGTCTAGTGGAGATGCTTTAATCTAGATTAATGTTTTCGCGTGAGTCACTGAATAGGGATTTTTTGACACTTTCTCGTAAGTGGGGCCTCAAGTAGCTCGTGCCATTTTTGTATTGTATTCAGATGTATTCATGACAACAGTGGCGGATCCCTTATCACTCTTAGAATTACAATATCGGTATTAAGCCTTTGAGTTCCTGAGTGCTGTACGTCTTCCCTCGAGACGTATCTTCGGCGGTCTAGAGTCCTTGATAACCCTGGCCACATCCTGGGTATCTCTTGCGCCTTGGTACACAAGACGAGTAATTGCTGCTTCGGACGCCCAATACTATATCTTCGATGGGTATTTTATTTGGCGCGCGCGATTGCGAAATTAAGCCTTTTGATAATACACTGTAAGCCCGCATCACTGAGGGGAGTACTTGAAATATTTTTGACTACATTTAGAGGGATAGATTCACTCTGCGTTTGTTCTGTTGCACTGTGTTCAGATTACACTTCTTGAGTTGAGAGACGCAAATTCTTCTTCTGTGTGTGATGACGTTACTGTTGTCGTGAATTTACTTTGTTTGAGAGAGTCTGTCAATTTTGTCGAAATCTTCACGAACAAGCTTGGAGCTAAGAAACAAATGAAGGTCAAGAGCTCCCGAGCATGTATGTCTAAGTCACATCTCACACGATGTATTTCAATTGCGAATAGACTTCGATAGCTACGTGTAAAAATGTTAGATCGCGGCGGACACCAGAGTGTGTTTGATTTTTAGCAAATGAGGAATCACGTCGGAATTCCGCATCCTGCAGAGAAAGCTAGATCGCACAATAATCGGTTTTTCTTGATTCTGAGTTTTTCAAAAAGTACGTCGATCTAAAAACATCCTCCCGTAGAGGCGTTTGATGAAGGATTGAGCTTCGCGGGACCGTTATATTAATATTAGACGGTTTTCGGGACATTGTACGCGTTTATTAAGAAGTGTAATAACACATACCTGTGTTAATGCGCGCTTGACGTTTCGCAGCCTACTGTGAGCGCATTGTCCAAAGACTGAAGAGTTCCTGCTTTGCCTCCTGGTTTGAGCCCTCGTTTTCATCCCATGTAGTGCAAGCGGTGGAAGATGATATGCCACATTGCCTGTTGTGTGTGTGGGGTGAGGGGGAGGGGGGAGGCGCAACGATGGATGTCCGTCCGACTCTGGTTGCTGTTTCGTTTTACTGTTCCACTCTTAGTACGTTCCAGGTGTCGGACCCCAAGATGTACTTAATTTGAATCCCATTCCTCATGAAATTATTGTCGTTTTGTCGGATTTCACGCCTCCCTGATGTATTCGGCAAAAAAGTGGTATGAGTTGAGGACTCGTGTGTTATCAAACTGAATTTGTGTCATGGGTTTGGAATATTCTCCTGGCGGTTTAGCCAGCGCAGAGTTGTTTGAGTCGCCTTTCTGCAGGGGCCAGTGTTCGATTATTCTTGTTCTAATGTGCGGCCCGTCTGTCGATGTACACTTACACACTCACAGGGAAATTCGTTACACTCCCGAGACCATTAGAGGATATGGTCTTTGAGAGTTAGTGACGCTTGGAGTTTTTTATGTGTGGAGTAAACAGAGGTGTATGTCATGCATCTTTTAGTATACGCGCTATCTTGCGGTGACCTGATGAACATATGAAGAAAAGGCTTTATTATTTTTTACATTGTCAGTGATTTATCTTTCTCTACAGGTTTGAGATTACACTTTGTTGTTTGAATGCTCTTCTTTGCAATGGGATTGTATCATCTGCACCTAAAGCTGTTTGCTAGTTTTCTTTTCGGTTTATAAAGCTTTGTTTATGAAATACGTACTGCCCTAGTTATAAGGGTATCAATAACTGACTCGTTTTGGGATTCGGATGGTGGTCCTGTGATTGAGCGTGCAGGTTACTGATTAGTTTGCGTGCCTTTCCTGTATACACTGTGGCCTAGTCTTTCCCTTATTTAGTTTTGTTACCAGTACGTCTAGGAAAGGTAGACTATTGGTTTTCTCTCGTTCGATAGTAAATTGAATGCTTTTATTGATACTGTGAGGTGTTGGTGGAAACGTGTTAGCTCCTGTCGCATGAGACCAAAACGGCATAAATATTCATCAACATAGCGATAGAAAAAGACCAATAATTTAGGTTTTAAGGGAAGCTGATTCTAGAGCTTTCCTCAAAATACTGCATGTAAATGTTAGCTACAAAAGGTTGAAATCTGGAAACCATTTAGCAGCCCCCTCTTTTTGTTTATAAAACTCTCCATCAAACAAAAAATGTTGATGTAAGACAATGTTCAGTTAGCGGCCCTATATGTTCTGGTACCAACTCCTTTGATTACCCTCCATTGTTTCGGAGATGGGCAGTTTGGTAAACAATGAGACGATGTCCAAAACTAACCATTTATATCCCCTCTTCTACTCGTAGAGTTGTCAAGTATCTCACGAAATGTTGATGAGTTTAACGAAAGAAGCCGGACCGACGTCGGGACCATGAGCTGCTAACGTTTTGCCAGATGGTTAGCTAATTGGTGTGTGGGCGAGTCAATGCACTGACTATCGGTCGCAAAGGGGATGCCTTGGCTTGTGAATCTTTGTAGGACCGTACATTCTAGAGAGCTTTAGGGTCATGGTTTGTTATCGTATTTCTTGACTTGTGGGTCTAGTGGAGATGCTTAATTAGATAACTGTTTTTCGTGTGATCACGTTAATAGGATTTTTTGACACTTTCTCGTAAGTGGGGTCCTCAAGTAGCTCTTGCATTTTTGTATTGTATTCAGATGTCATTCATGACAACAGTGGGAGGATCCCTTATCAATCTTTAGAATTACAATATAGGTATACTTGAGTTCCCTGAGTGCTGTACGTTCTTCCCTCGAGACGTTACTCTTCGGGCGGTCTAGATGTCTTGATAACCCTGCCACATTCCTGGCGTATCTCTTCCGCCTTGGTATCATCAAGACGAGTAAGTGCTGCTTCGACGCCCACTACTATATCTTCGATGGGTATTTTATTTGCGCGATGCGAAATTTAGCCTTTTGATAATACACTTAAGCAGCATCACTGAAGGGGGTAGTAAGTACTTGAAAATTTTTGAACTACATGAAGAGGGATTAGATTCACTCTGCGTTGTTCTGGGCAACGGTTTCACTTACACTCTTGAAGTTGAGGAGACGCAAATTCTTCTCTGTGTGTTGATGACGTTACTGTTGTGGAATTACTTTGTTTTGAGAGAGTCTGTCAATTTGTCGAAATCTTCCTGAACAAGCTTTGGAGCTAAGAAACCAAATGAAGGTCAAGTAGCTCCGAGGCATTTCTGTCTAAGTCACATCTCACACGGATGGATTTGACTTGCGAATTGACTTCGGACTAAGCACGTGTAAAAATGTTAGAAGTACGCGGCGACAGCCAGAGGTGTTTGATTTTAGCAAATGTAGGAATCACGCGGAATCTCTGCCACCTGCAGGGAAAGGCTAGATCGCACAATAATCGGTTTTTCTTGATTCGATTTTTTCAAAAAAGTACCGTTCGATCTAAAAACATCCTACCGTTTAGAGCGTTGATGAAGGATTGAAAGACTTTTCGCGGACCGTTATATTAATATTAGAAGTTTCGGGGACATTGTACCGCGTTATTAAGAGTGTAAAAAAACACATACCTGTGTATTTGCGCGCTTGACGTTTCGCCAGCCTACTCCCCTATGAGCCGCATTGTCCAAAGACTGAAGAGATTCCTGCTTTGCTCCTGGTTTGAGCCCTCGTTTTCATCCCATGGTGCCTGCGGTGGAAGATGAATGTTGGCCCACATTGCCTGTTGTGTGTGTGGGGTGGAGGGGGGGGGCAATGTGGATGGCGCAACGATGGTCGGTATGTCCGACTCTGGTTGCTGTTTTACTGTTCCACTCTTCGTACGTTCAGTGTCGGACCCCAAGATGGACTTATTTGAATCCTCTCTCCATTGAAATATTGTCGTCTTGGATTCACCGCCATCCTGATGTATCTCGCAAAAGTATGGTATTAGTGAGGACCGTGGTGTTATCAACTGACTTGCGGTCCTGGGTTTGAAATATCTCCCTGGGCGGTTTAGCCAGCGCAGAGTTGTGAGTCGCCTGTCCTGCAGTGGGCCATGTGTTCGATAGTTTGTTCTATTGTTCGGCCCGTCTGTCCGATGTACACTTTACCACACTCACAGGGAATCGTACACTTCCCGAGACCATTAGAGAATATGGTCTTTTGACTGAGTTTAGTGACGCTGGAGTTTTTTATGTGTGGAGTAAACAGGGTGTATGTCATGCTTCTTTAGTATACGCGCTATCTTGTCGGTGACCTGTGGAAACATATGGAAGAAAAGCCTTTTTAATTTTTTTTTTTTAAATTGTCGTTGATATCTTCTCACAGGTTTTTGAGATACACTTTGTTGTTTTGAATGCTTTCTTATGGCAATGGATTGTATCCATCGCATAAGGCTGTTGTGAGAGTAAGAATTTTCTTTTCGTTTATAAAGCTTGTTTACGGAAATACGTACTGCCCTAGTTATAAGGGTATTCATTAAACTGCTCGTTTTTTGAGTACGGATTGGTGGTGTGATTGAGCGTTGCAGGTTACTGATTAGGGTGCGTGTCTTTCCTGTATACCACTGTTTGGCCAGTTTTCCATTATTTAAGTTTTGTACCAGTACGTCTAGGAAAGTAGACTATGTTTTTCTCTCGTTCCGATAGTAAATTGATGCTTTTATGATACTGTGAGGTGTTGGTGGAACACGTTTAGCTCCTTGTCGCCATGGACCAAAACGGGCAGAATATTCATCAACATAGCGACAGCCCAATAATTTAGTTTAAGGAGCTGATCTAGAGCTTTTTCCTTCAAAATACTGCATGTAAATGTAGCTACAACAGGTGAACTCGGGGAACCCATAGCAGCCCCTTCTTTTTGTTTATAAAACTCTCCATTCCAAACAAAAAATGTTGATGTAAGACAATTTCAGTAGCGCCCTATATGTTCTGGTACCAACTCTTGATTACCTCCATGTTTCGGAGATGGGGCAGTTTGGAAACAATGAGGACGATGTCAAAACTAAACCATTATATCCCCTCTCTACTAGTAGAGTGTCAAGTATCTCCACCCCAAATGTGTGATGAGTATTTAACTAAAGAAGCCGACGTCGGGACCATGAGCCCTGTAACTGTTTGCCAGAGTTTAGCTAATTGGTGTGTGGCGAGTCAACTGAATTGACTATCCGGTCGCCACGGGGATGCATGGCTGTGAATGCTTTGGTAGACCGTACATTCTAGGGAGCTTTAGGGTCATGGTTTGTTATGTATTTCTTGACTTGTGGGTTAGTGGGAGATGCTTTAATTAGATTAACTGTTTTTCGTGTGATCACTTTAATGATTTTTTGACACTTTCTCGTAAGTGGGGTCCTCAAGTAGCTCGTGCATTTTTTGTATTGTATTTCAGTGTTATTATTACAACAGTGGCGATCCCTTATCACTCTTAGAATTACAATATCGGTATTAACCTTTGAGTTCCCTGAGTGCTGTACGTTCTTCCTCGAGACGTTACTCTTCGGTCGGTCTAGATGTCTTGATAAACCCTGGCCACATCCTGGCGTATCTCTCGCCTTGGTATCATCAAGACGGAGTAATTGCTGCTACTCGAAGCCCACTACTATATCTTCGATGGGTATTTATTTGCGCGATTGGCGAAATTAAGCTTTTGATAATACACTGTAAGCAGCATCACTGAGGGGGTACTGAAATATTTTTGAAACATTAAGAGGGATAGAGTCACTTCTGCGTTTTTGTTGTTTTTTTTTTTCGTTCTTTGCACTGTGTTCACTTACACTTCTTGAGTTGAGAAGACGCAAAATTCTTCTTCTGTGTGTTGATGACGTTACTGTTGTGTGAATTTACTTTGTTTTGAGAGAGTCTGTCAATTTGTCGAAATTATTCCCGACAAGCTGAGCTAAGAAACAAATGAAGGTCAAGTAGCTCCCGAGCATTTCTGTCTAAGTCACATCTCACACGATGTATTTCACTGCGAATTAGACTTCGACAGCACGTTGTAAAAATGTTAGAAGTACGCCGGCGACACCAGAGTGTGTTGATTTTAGCAAAGTAGGAATCACGCGGAATCTCTGCACCTGCAGAGAAAGGCTAGATCGCACAATATCGGTTTTTTCTTGATCTGAGTTTTTCAAAAAAGTACCGTCGATCTAAAAAAACATCCTCCCGTAGAGGTTTGATGAAGGATTGAAAGGGACTTCGCGGTACCGTTATATTAATATTAGACTGGTTTTCGGGACAGTGTACCGCGGTTATTAAGAGTGTAATAACAAATACCTGTGTATTGCGCGCTTGACGTTTCTGCAGCCTACTGTGAGCCGCATTGTCCAAAGACTGAAGAGATTCCTGCTTTGCTCCTGGTTTGAGCCCTCGTTTTCATCCCCTGTGTGCCTGCGGTGGAAGGATGATATCTGCCACATTGCTGGTGTGTGTGTGGGGTGGAGGGGCGGGGGATGGCGCACCGATGGTCTGTCTGTCCGACTTGGTTTGCTGTTTTACTGTTCACTCTTCGTACGTTCCAGTGTCGGACCCCACGATGGACTCTAATTTGAATCCATCTCTCATTGAAATTCTTGTTCGTTTTTCGGATTTCCACCGCCTCCCTGATGTATCTCGGCAAAAAAGTTGGTACTTGGAGTTGAGGAACTCGTGTGTTATCAAACTGAATTTGGTGTACTGGTTTTGAAATATTCTCCTGGGCGTGTTTAGCCAGCGCAGAGGTTGAGGTCGCCTTTCCGGCAGTGGGCCATTGTGTCGATTATTCTTGTTCTAATGTGTCGGCCCGTCTGCCGATGTACACTTACCCACACTCAAGGGAACTTCGTACACTCCCGAGACCATTAGAGGAAATATGGTCTTGACTGAGTTAGTGACGCGTGGAGTTTTAGTGTTGGCGTAAAACAGGGTGTATGTCATGCTTCTTTAGTATACGCGCTATCTTTTCGGTGACCTGATGAACATATGAGAAGAAAAGCTTTATTTTACATTGTCAGTGATTTATCTTCTCTACAGGTTTTTGAGATACACTTTGTGGTTTGATTGCTCTGCTTATGGCAATGGGATTGTATCCATTCTGCACTAAAGCTGTTGTGAGATTTTCTTTCGTTATAAAGGCTTTTGTTTATCGGAAATACGTTTACTGCCTAGGTATAAGGGTATTCATAATGCTCGTTTTTGATTCGGATGGTGGTGTGATTGAGCGTGCAAGGTACTGATTAGTGTGCGTTGTCTTTCCTGTATACACTGTGCCTAGTTTTCCATATTTAGTTTTGTTACCACACAGTACGTATAGTGAAAGGTAGACTATTGTTTTTCTCTCGTTCGATAGTAAATTGAATGCTTATGAATTTGTTTACTTGTTGAGGTGTTGGTGAAAACGTGTTAGCGGTCTGGTCGCCATGAGACCAAAACGGCATAAATATCATCAACATAGCGAAGCCATAATTTGGGTTTTAAAAGGAGCTGATTCTAGAGCTTCCTCAAAATAATGCATGTAAATGTTAGCTACAACAGGTGAAATCGGGGACCCATAGCAGCCCTTCTTTTTGTTTATAAAACTCTCCATTCCAAAACAAAAAATGTTGATGTAAGACAATGTTCAGTTAGCTTCCCTTATATGTTCTGGTACAACTCTTGATTAACTCCATTGTTTCGGAGGATGGGCAGTTGGTAAACAATGAGACGATGTCAAAACTAACCATTATATCCCCTCTTCTACTCGTAGAGTGTCAATTATCTCCACGAAATGTTGATGTAGTTTCTTTTAACGAAAGAAGCGACGTCGGGGACCATGAGCTGTAACTGTTTCCGATGCTTAGTAATTGGTTGTGTGGGCGAGTCCACTGCACTGGCTATCGTCGCAAGGGGATGCCTGCTTGTGACTCTTTGGTAGACCGTACATCTAGAGCTTTAGGTCATGGTTTGTTATGTATTTCGACTTGTGGGTTCTAGTGGAGATGCTTTAATTAGAATTAACTGTTTTTCGTGTGATCACTTTAATAGGATTTTTTTGACCACTTCTCCGTAAGGGGGGGTCCTCAAGAGCTCGTGCATTTTTTTGTATTGTTATTCAGTGTATTATGACAACCAGTGGCGGATCCCTCATCACTCTTTAGAATACACTATCGGTATTACCTTTGAGTTCAAAATAGGGCAGTACGTATTTCGATAAACAAAGCTTTAAAACCGAAAGAAAACTCTCACAACAGCTTTAGTGCAGACGAGGATACAATCCCATTGCATAAGAAGAGCATTCAAACAACAAAAGTGATCTCAAAAAACCTGTAGAGAAAGATAATCAACTGACAAATGTAAAATAAAAGCTTTTCTTCCATATGTTCATCCAGGTCAACGACAGATAGCGCGTATACTAAAGAAGCATTGACATACACCCTGTTTACTCGCACACATAAAAAAACTCCCGAGCGTCACTAAACTCAGGTCAAAGGACCATATTCCTCTATGGTCTCGGGAGTGTAGAAGTTCCCTTGGAGTGTGTTAAATGTACATCGGACAGACGGGTCCGAACAATTAGACAAGAATAATCGAACAATGGCCCACTGCAGGAAGGCGACTCTAAAAACAACTCTGCGCTGGCTAAACACGCCCAGGAAGAAATATTTCAAAACCCAGGACACCAATTCAGTGATAACACACGAGTCCTCAACTCCAATACCCAACTTTTTGCGAGATACATTAGGGAGGCGGTGAAATCCGAAAAAACGACAATAATTTCAAGTGAGGAGATGGATTCAAATTAAGTCCATCTTGGGGGTCCGACACTGAACGACGAAGAGTGGAACCAGTAAAACAGCAACCAGAGTCGGCCAGACAGCACCATCGTGCGCATCCCCCGCCCCTCACCCACCACACACAAACAGGCCAATGATCGGCAATATCATCTTCCACCGCAGGCACACATAAGGGATGAAAACGAGGCTCAAAACCAGGAGCAAAGCAGGAATCTTTCAGTCTTTGGACATGCGGCTCACAGTAGCTGCGAAACGTCAAGGCGCGCAATAAACACAGGTGATTTTTATTACATAGTAATAACGCGTACAATGTCCCGAAACCGTCTAATATTTTAATATAAAGGTCCGCGAAAGTCTTCAATCCTTCATCAAACGCCTCTACGGGGAGGATGTTTTAGATCGACGGTACTTTTGAAAACTCAGAATTCCAAGAAAAACCGATTATTGTGCGATCTAGCCTTTCTCTTGCAGGTGCAGAGATTCCGGGTACGTGCTCCTACATTTGCTAAATCAAAACACACTCGGTGTCGCCGCGTACTTTCTAACATTTCTTACACGTGCTAGCGAAGTTCTAATTCGCTAGTGAAACATCGTGTGAGATGGGACTTAGACAGAATGCTCGGGAGCTACTTGACCGTATCTGTTTTTAGCTCCAAGCTGTCGGGAAGATTTCGACAAAATGACAGACTCTCTCAAAACAAGTAAATTCACCCAACAGTAACGTCATCAAAACACACAGAAGAAGAAGTTTTTGCGTCTCTCAACTCAGAAGTGTAAGGAACACAGTGCCAACAGAACAAACGCAGAGTGAATCTATCCCTATTATCGTAGTCAAAAATATTTCAAGTACTCCCTCAGCTGATGGCTGCTAACAGGGATTATCAAAAGGCTTAAATTTCGCAATCGCGCCAAATAAAATACCCATCGAAGATATAGTAGTGGGCGTCGAAGCAAGCAATTACAGTCCTTGATGATACCAAGGCGGAAGAGATACGCCAGGATGTGCCAGGGTTATCAAGACATCTAGACGCCGAAGAGTAACGTCTCGAGGAAAGAACGTACAGCACTCAGGGAACTCAAAGGGAATACCGATATTGAATCTAAAGAGGGATAAAGGGATCCGCCACTGTTGTCCGATACATTGAATACAATACAAAAATGCCGAGCTACTGAGGGACCCACTTACGAGAAAAGTGTCAAAAAATCCTATTAAAGTGATCACACGAAAAAACAGTTATAATCTAATTAAAAGCATCTCCACTAGAACCACAAGTCAGAAATACAAAACAAAACCATGACCCTAAAGCCTAGAATGTACGGTCTACCAAAGATTCACAAGCCAGGGCATCCCCTTGCGGACCGATAGTCAGTGCAGTGGGACTCGCCCACACACCAATTAGCTAAACATCTGGCAAAACAGTTACAGCTCATGGTCCGACGTCGCTCGTTCTTCGTTAAAGACTCATCACATTTCGTTGGAAGATACTGACACTCTACGATTAGAAGAGGGGGATCTAAGGTTAGTTTTGACATCGTTCTCATTGTTTACCAAACTGCCCATCTCCGAAACACTGGATGGTAATCAAAGAGTTGGTACCAGAAAACATATAGGGCAGCTAACTGAACATTGTCTACATCAACATTTTTTGTTTGGAATGGAGAGTTTATAAACAAAAAAAGAAGGGGCTGCTATGGGTTCCCCGATTCACCTGTTTGCTAAAATTAATGCAGTATTTTGAAGGAAAAGCTCTTAGAATCAGCTCCCTTAAAAACCTAAATTATCGGCTTCGCTATGTTGATGATATTTATTGCCGTTGGGTTCTAATGGCGACCAAGGGAGCTAACACGTTTCCACCAAAACACCTCAACCGTATCAAGAAAAGCATTCAATTTACTATCGAACGAGAGCAAAACAATAGTCTACCTTCCTAGACGTGTACTAATGGTAACAAACGAAATAATGGAAAACTAGGCCACAGTGTATACAGGAAAGACACGCACACTAATCAGTACCTGCACGCTCAATCACACCACCATCCGATATCAAAACGAGCAGTTATGAATACCCTTATAACTAGGGCAAGTACGTATTTCGATAACAAAGCTTTATAAACGAAAAGGAAAACTCTCACAACAGCTTTAGTGCAGAATGGATACAATCCCATGCCATAAGAGAAGCATTCAAACAACAAAAGTGTACTTCAAAAACCTGTAGAGAAAGATAAATCAACTGACAATGTAAAAAATAAAGCTTTTCTCCATATGTTCATCAGGTCAACGACAAGATAGCGCTTATACTAAAGAAGCAGGACATACACCCTGTTTAAGCCACACATAAAAAACTCCAAGCGGCACTAAACTCAGTCAAAGACCAAGTCCTCTAATGTCTCGGGAGTGTACGAAGTTCCCTGTGAGTGTGGTAAAGTGTACATCGGACAGACGGGCCGAACAATTAGAACAAGAATAATCGAACACCATGGCCCCCACTGCAGGAAGGCGACTCAACAAAACTCTGCGCTGGCTAAACACGCCCAGGAGAATATTTCAACCCCAGGACACCAATCAGTTGATAACACACGAAGTCATCAACTCCAATACCAACTTTGTGCCGAGATACATCAGGGATGGCGGTGGAAATCCGAAAAACGGACAATAATTTCAAGAGGAGATGGATTCAAATTAGTCCAATCTTGGGGTCCGACCTGGAACGTACGAAGAGTGGAACAGTAAAAACAGCAAACCAGAGTCGGACAGACAGGACCAATCGTTGCGCCCTCCCCCGCCCCCTCCACCCACACACACAACAGGCAATGTAGGCCCAATATATCTTCCACCGCAGGGCACCCCCCCCCCAAAACATGGGATGAAAACGAGGCTCAAACCAGTGAGCAAGCAGGAATCTCTTCGTCTTTGGACAAATGCGGCTCACAGTAGGCTGCGAAACGTCAAGCGCGCAATAACACGGGAATGTGTTATACACTCTTAATAACGCGGTTACAAATGTCCCGAAAAAACCGTCTAATATAATATAACGGTCCGCGAACGTCTTCAATCTCACAAACGCCTCTACGGGGAGGATGTTTTTGATGACAGTACTTTTGAAAAACTCAGATTTTTTAAGAAAAACCCGATTAATTTGTGCGATCTAGCCTTCTCTGCAGGTGCAGAGATTCCGACGTGATTCCTACATTTTCTAAAATCAAACACACTCTGGTGCGCCGACGTACTTCTAACATTTTTTACACGTGCTAGTCGAAGTCTAATCGCAGTGAAATACATCGTGTGAGATGTGACTTAGACAGAAATGCTCGGGAGCTACTGACCTAATTTGTTTCTTAGCCTCCAAGCTTGTTCGGGAAGATTTCGGGACAAAAATTGACAGACTTCTCAAAACACAAAGTAAATTCACAACAACAGTAACGTCATCAAAACACAGAAGAAGAGTTTTGCGTCTCTCAACTCAGAAGGTGTAAGTGAAAACACAGTGCAACAGACAAACGCAGGCAGAGTGAATCTATCCCTCTTAATGTAGTTCAAAAATATTTCAAGTACTCCCCTCAGTGATGATGCTTACAGTGTATTATCAAAAGGCTTAAATTCGCAATCGCGCCAAATAAAAAATACCCATCGGAAGATATAGTAGTGGGCGTCGAAGCAGCAATTACTCGTCTGAGATACCAAGGCGAAGAGAAGAGATACCGCCAGGATGTGGCAGGGTTATTCAAAAGACATCTAGACCGCCGAAGAGTAACGTCTCGAGGGAGAACGTAAGCACTCAGGGAACTCAAAGGTACTACCGATATTGAATTCTAAGAGTGATAAGGGATCCGCCACTGTTGTAATGGAATACATCCTGAATACAATACAAAAATGCACGAGCTACTTGAGGACCACACTTACGAGAAAGTGTCAAAAAATCCTATTAAAGTGATCACACGAAAACAGTTAATCTAATTAAAGCATCTCCACTAGGACCCACAAGGTCAAGAAAATACATAACAAACCATGACCCTAAAGCTCCTAGATATGTACGGGCTAGCCAAAAGATTCAAAAGGCCAGGCATCCCCCTGCGACCGATAGTCAGTGCAGTGGACTCGCCACACACCAATTAGCCTAAACATCTGGCCAAAAACAGTTAAACCGATCATGGTCCGACGTGGCTTCTTTCGTTAAAGGATCTCATCACATTTCGTGGAGCTACTTGACATCTTACGAGTAGACAGAGGGGGATAGAAAGGTTAGTTTGACATCGTCTCATTGTTTACCACATGCCATATACGACCAATGAGGAATTCAAAGATTCGGTACAGAACATTATCGGGCAGCTAACTGAACATTCTTACATCAACATTTTTGTTTGGAAGGAGAGTTTTATAAAACAAAAAGAAGGGGTTGCTATGGGTTCCCGATTTCACCTGTTGTAGCTAACATTTACATGCAGTATTTTGAAGGAAAAGCTCTAGAATCAGCTCCGTTAAAAACACTAAATTATGGCTTCCTCACTATTGTGATGATATATTGACGTTTGGTCCTTCATTGCGGACAGGAGCCTAACCACGTTTTCACCAAACACATCAACAGTATCAATAAAAGCATTCAATTACTATCGAACGAGAGAAAAAAACAATAGTCTACCTTTCCTAGACGTACTGGTTAACAAAAACTAAATAATGGAAAACTAGGCAACAGTGGATACAGGAAAGACACGACACTAATCAGTTACCTGCACGCTCAATCAACACCACATCCGAATCAAAAACGATCAGTTAAGAATTACCCTTATAACTAGGGCAGTACGTATTTCCGATAAAAAAAGCTTTATAAACGAAAAGTAAAACTCTCACAACAGCTTTAGTGCAGAATGGATACAATCATTGCCATAAGAAGAGCATTAAAACAACAAAGTGTATCTCCAAAACATGTAGAGACAGATAAATCAACGACAATTGTAAAAAATAAAGCTTTTCTTCATATGTTCATCAGGTCACCGACAAGTAGCGCGTATTACTAAAGAAGATGACATACACCTGTTTACTCCACAACATAAAAACTCCAAGCGTCCACTAAACTCAGTCAAAGACCATATTCCTCAATGGTCTCGGATGTGTACGAAGTTCCCGGAGTGGGGTAAAGTTTGTACATCGGGACAGACGGCCGAACAAGTAGAACCAAGAATTAATCGCAACACAGGGACCCACTGCAGGAAAGGCGACTCAAAAACTCTGCGCTGGCTAAACACGCCCGGAGAATATTTCAACCCAGGACACCAAATTCAGTTTGTAACACACGAGGTCCTCAACTCAATACCAACTTTTTGCCGAGATACATAAGGGGGAGGCGGTGGAAATCCGAAAAAAAAAAAACGACAATAATTTCAATGGAGGAGATGATTCAAAATAAAGGCCATCTGGGTCCGACACTGAACGTACGAAGGTGGAACAGTAAAACAGCAACCAGAGGTCGGACAGACAGACCATCGTTGCGCCATCCCCCGCCCCCTCCCACCCCCACACACACAACAGTCAATGGTGGCCAATATCATCTTCCACCGCAGGAACAATGGGATGAAAAACGAGGGCTCAAACAGGAGCAAAGCAGTAATCTCTTCAGTCTTGGACAATGCGGCTCACAGTAGGCTGCGAAACGTCAAGCGCGCACTAACACAGGTATGTGTTATTTACACTCTAATAACGCGGTACAATGTCCCGAAAAACCGTCTAATATTAAGAATAATTAATAATAATAATAATAATAATAATAATAATAATAATAATAATATTAATAATAATAATAATAATAATAATAATAATAATAATAATAATTAATAATAAAAAAAAAAAAGGAGGACGGGGCCTAATGATCTAAACAACTTATATTATAACAAATAGACATTTTAAGAAAATACTTTTCCACACCGGGTGAGCAACCAATCCACACTGCATAGGCTTGTGGTGATAGCTGAAAATCATTAACTCCACTCAATCTAGCAAACGAAAATGTCACATCTACCAAGGGAAACTCATAACTGACGCTCAAAAAGAGTTACGTCTCTCAGAAAAGACCTACACAAGAGACATTATGATGAACTACACAAAGGTCACGTAGATATTAAAGCATCAAATAGGTGGTTAAAACAACGGGGAAACATTTGGAGCAAAAGAACACAGAAGGTTTTATGATGGCTGATTCAAGACAGAGTGATTGCGACGAACAATTATAAAAAATACATATACAAGATGTGGGACAGTAAACGATCAATGTAGAAAAGTAGTGCAAGGGTGAACCATCGAACAAATCATATCGGGTGCAATTCAATATGTCAAAAAGTTACCTATACAGACATAACAAGTAGCTAACATTATTCATCAAAAATAGCAATCAAGTACAACCTCATTGATACACACACACCTTACTACAAATACAATACAGAGAAAGTACTGATAGTAAAGATTACAAATTATATTACGACCCCACAGGTTATAACAGACCAAACGATAATCACAACAGACGGATTTAATAATAATTGACAAGAAGAAACAAGAAACTACCCTATCGACGTGCTATCCCAATGTCCATAAACGGCGAGACCACTTGGAAGAAAAAAATTGACAAGTATAGTGACCTTGCAATCGAGATCAAGAAGATGGGAAACAGAAAAGTAAACACATCCCATTCATTATATCAGCAAACGGCATCATACCGAAGAAGCTACATGAAAAGCATTAAACAACTAGATCTTCAACCCAATGGATACATTCGAGACTCAAAAGCCAGTAAGTAATACTCAACAAGTGTAGAATAGTTCGAAATTTCTAAACTAGAAGGATACTTCGAGATTTCCGAGACAGGCTTCCAATCATGACTGGTTCGTGGTTCCCATAGTCCGAAGAGCAAATGGCTAGGATGGCGACGAGAAATCGCCACGGACCGTACACAGCAGAAAGAAAACATTCCATCGTACATAACAATAATTTACAATTTTATAAATGACTTATTTTAGTTCGGAGTTAAGAACAAAGTAATAAGTATGTAAATAGGTACACTGGAAGAAAAAAAAAGTACATGACGTAAGTCCGTTACAACATGTTAGCTCCGGTTTTAACCGAGTTTGTATGAAATACATCAATTAAAAATAATAATAATAATAATAATAATAATAATAATAATAATACTGAGACCCCAACTTGTTGGGGTTACAAGCAGTCAAAGTGCGGATACGTTGCTGGTTTAAATTTCTAATTGCCGCGAAATACAAGCATCACATCTCAAATTTGACATCATCTTGATCTACTAGTGACGACTGCAATGACATGAAGGGAAGAATGAGTTTTGAGATTTAACAATATTTGTAGTTTTTATCGTTGTCTAGACCTAGGTGTAAATTGCATGAAACAGTTGAATTTTGTTAATTTTGGACAGTTAGTGGTAGCATATATATCATTTATTTAGAGGCATTATTTGTAACTTCAGCAAGGTAATAATCTAAAAATAGTTATAATAGTAGCATTTTACGTACAAGCACCGTTAATTATTTTGTAGAATCGAGAAGATTGAAATTTCTAAATTCGGTCAAATAAGAAAAGATGTATCAAAACGAAAAGGCAAGGAGTTGAGAAGCGAAGAACCTCATCCACCGCCTGAAATTGCATGAATCATTGAGAAAAGTGTTTTTAATCTTTTTAAGTGCATTGAATTTATAAAACCAAAAAAAACAATAAACAAATAATAGGTGACTTTGACAGATAGTAGAAAATTTTATCTAGAAAAAGGAAAGTAGGGAATAACAGACAATGGAAAGTTGCTGCGGTGAATTCACTAGACCCCAAAGCTGGAAAAAAAAGGAGCAGCGCATCAAATGGACAGAAGATATGAACAGTGTGTGATGCGTAGCTTTTATAGGGTAACGTATTGGATGAGGAGCGAGCGAATGCGAGTGAAGCGAAAAAGACTTCAATTTCATTGAACCCCAAAACCCCCCCCCACAAAAACACCCCCCCACCCCCCACACACCCCACACCAAAAAATTTAGCTCGGGTGTTTTTTTTTTTTTTTTTTTGTTTTGTTTTTTTTGTTTTGTTTTGTTTTTTTTTTTTTTTTATTTTTGTCTGTTTGTTCGATCTCTACCGGGCAAAACGGATATGCGATCTTGATGAAAATTTGGACAGGACTCGAAATCTCTGAACTTAGACTTGCTACGTTTTTGGGTACAATCGAACGAAATATTTTCTCATGAAGATCGTACTTTACGATTTTTTTCTATTTTTACGTGCGATATTTTCGGACATTTGGGCCGATTCTGACCACAGGTGGGGCTACAACGTTCATATTTAACATGGACATAAGGTAATGTGATGTATTTTTTTTAACAGAACAAAGTGAAAAAGTTAGTCAGAATCTAATAGAAATAAAGCTTTAATAAAGTTTTTTTGATTTTTTGTACGATATATTTTCGTGCCTTTGGGCCAATTCTGACCAAACGGGTGGGCTACAACGTTCATATATACATGGACATTAAGGTTATAGGTGATGTAGTACCTTTTGAAAGAAAAAGTTGAAAAAGTTAGCCAGGAATCCATAGAAATGAAGCTTTTAATATAAGTTTTTTAAGGTTAAATTAATACCAATTGGACACGAAACAATAGAAATTGCAGCAATCACTTCCCCCAATGGCGTAGGCAAACAAAAACAAAGGGCCACTTGCAAAAGTAAAGATATGCCACGCAAACTAAAAACTATAAAAAGCTCATCCTTCAACGCGGCGGGACTTAAGCGTTTTCCTAGTTAGAGACTGTTTTAATAGGTTATCGACAAGAGCTCCATAGAGAGTTTATACGTGAATATCCATTGTTAGAAGTTGCGCAGAGAATAGCCGTCCAAAGAAGAATTATAGTTAAGATAAAAGGTGGTACAGAAACATACACTAGGCACTAAGACCACCCCCCCCGTACCTGTGAAAGACGAACTACAAGCACATCAAGATGATACGGCGCTACATCGACAGAGGACAGCGGAAGAAGATGACCAGTTGAACCAGAACTACTAGAACTTCCAGAATTACCTGTAAACCATACCTGGCTAGAACTTCAGATTACCAGTTATCCAGAAATTCCAGACAACCAGAACGTCAAGACATACAAGACGTTCAGACCTACCAGACAACGTCCGGACCTACCAGAACAACCAGACCTACCAGAACGTCCGAACCACTAAAATGCCCGATTAAAAAACCCTTATGCTTTTTTTACCGTTTTTAATTTTTTCCCAAAAAAAATTTTAAAAAAAAGGGGGGCGTTTAATTTTTTTAAAAAAAAATTTTATTTTTCAAAAAAATTTAAAAAATTTTTTTTTTTTTTTAATTTAAATTAATTTTAAAAAAAACTTCATTTAATAATTTTTTTTTTACAGAAAACAGAAAATCCGATAAACATTGGGCAACTAAATGCCCAATTACGTTTATCCAACAACGCGGGGGAAAAAAGCTTTTTCCCTAGTAATAATTAATAATAATAATAAAAATTTAATAATAATAATAAAAATAAAAATAATAATAAAATAATAATAAAATAATAATAACCCCAACATTTTTGGGGGGTTACAAGTAGTCAAGTTCAAGATAAGTTGTGGTTAAATTTCTTTTGCGTGAAATCAACATTCCATCTCAAAATTTTGACATCATCTGATCTACTAGTGACTCTACAAGTGACATTAAAGGGAAAGTTTTTATTTTTTGTTTTTCACCATATTTTTATTTTTTATATCGTTGTCTAGCCCCTAGGCTGTAAATTGCATTGAAACAGTTAAATTTTTGTTAATTTTTTTGAAGTTAGTGGTAGGCATAATTCATTTAGAGATTATTTGAAACTTCAGCGGGTAATATATCAAAAAATAGTAAAAATTTTTAGCTTTTTTACGTAAGAACCTTTTAATTGTTTTGCAGAATCGAGAAGATTGAAGTCTTCTAAACCGTCAAAAAAAAAATTTTTAAAAAAACAAAAAAGGCAAGGGGGTTTTGAAAGCAAAGACCTCACACGCCCGGAAATTGATAAATCATTGAGAAAAAGTTTTTTTTTTTTAATTTTTTTTAAGTGCTTTGTTTTTAAAACAATAACAAATAATAGGTGACTTGGAAGATAGTAGAAAATTTTATCTAAAAACAAGGAAAGTGGGGAATAACAAAAAGGGAAGTTTCTGGGTGAATTCACTTCAGACCCCCAAAAAGCGGAAAAATGAGGCAGCGCATCAAATGGACAGAAGATATGAACATGTGGTGATGCTAGCTTTTATGGGGTAAAATTAAAGACTGTTTTAATAGGTTTCGACAAGAGCCCATAGAGAGTTTATCGGAAATCCATTTTTAGAAGTAAGTGCGCAGAGAAAAGCCGACCAAAGAAGAATTTTGTTAATAGGAAAAAGCTAAAATCCCCCCGGTTTATGGTGAGCTTTTAAAGTTTTTAGTTTGCGTGGGATATCTTTACTTTTGCAAGTGTTTGTTTTGCTACCTACGCTTGTAAGTGATTGTTGTTTTAAAATTTCTTTTTTACCCGTCAATTTGGGATTATTACCGTAAAAAATTATATTAAAAGCTTTTTTATGGATTTTTGGCTAACTTTTTTAAAAATTTTTTTTTTAAAAATACTACATCACCATAACCTTTAAGTCCCTGTTAATATGAACGTTGAAGGACCACCCTTGGTCAGAATTGGCCCAAATGGCACAAAAATTCGCACTAAAAAAAAAAAAAACCTATATTAAAAGCTTTAATTCTATAGATTTGACTAATTTTTAACTTTTTCTTTCAGAAAGAAAATACATCCCCCTTTACCTTAATTCCCCATGTAAATTTATGAACGTTGTACCTCCCCCCCTTTGGTCAGAATTGCCCAAAATGGCACAAAAATATCGCAAAAATATAAAAAAACTTATATTAAAATTTTTTTTTCCCTATGATTTTGGCAACTTTTTCAATTTTTTTTTCAGAAAGCAATACTCACCATCATGGCCCTTTAATCCCATGTGAAATATGAACTTGTACCCTTACCCTTTTTGGTCAGAATGGGCCCAAAAATGTCTCGAAAATATCGCAAAAAAATCAAAAAAAAATCGTAAAAGGGCGATATTCTGAGAAATTTTTCTTCGATTGTCCCCAAAAAACTGGCACTTAATTTTCAAGATTTCGAAGGTCCCCTTAAATTTTTCATAAAGATCGCATATGCCTTTTTCCCCGGGAAATCGTGCGAACAAACAGAAAAAAAAAAAAAAAAACAAACAAACAAAAAAAAAAAAACCGGCAAAAATTTTTGGGGGTCAGTAAATTAAAGTTTTCCTTGCTCACCCAAAAAAATAAAATGTTACCGTAAACATATTAACTAGAATAAGACGCGAAGTGAAAGACAACTACAAGCCCCTAAAGATGATAAGGGCGTCATCGACAGGGACGGGAAGAAGAAAACCCAGTGATACCAAACTACTAGAACTTCCAGAATTACCTGAAGCCATACCGCTCAACTTCCAGACTACCAGTATCCAGGAATTCCAGACCAACCAGAACGTCCAGACCTACCAAACGTCCGGCCCTACCCCCAGAAAAACCAAAGCGTGCGGAGACACCGGTATTGGCCCGGGCACCGGGCACGTGCGGCTTCGGGCTGCGTCGGGTGCTTAGCTCAGGGCGTCGTGGGGGGCCCCTGGCCGGGCAAATTGGGGGGAATATACCCGACCTAGCTCTTTAGCCCCCGGGCCTACCTGTCATGCCCCGGAAATGTATTTTTTCGTTCCCCCCAGCCATACCCGAGGGACCCCCGAAACCCTTTTCCTTGACTGCCCGGGGCGCTCCCGGCCGTACCCCAGTACTCCCCCGTGAATGTATTTCTTCTTTCCGCCCAGCCATTACCCATTGGGACCCGGCCATGCAACAATCCTTTGGGCTGCCCAGACGCTACCTGGCCCGAGCCAGTACACCCCCGTGAATGTTTTTTTGGGGTTCCCCCCCAGGCATTTTTGCATGCAATGCATGCAATGCAACTGTTCCATGAGCTGCCCTGCGCACTAACCAAGACACAAAATTAATTCTGTTCTTGTTTAACAACTCGTTAATGTATTCCTTTACAATGAATTTTTGGATGAGCGAAGCGAAGATTCCATTTTACTTCACTGGAGAAAAAAATACGGAATGTTTTTTTTTTTTTTTTGTATTTTTGGGCTTTTGATAAACGATTCCGGCAAAAAACGATACCCCAATTTGCGATAAAAATTTTGTGGGGGTTTTGGGGAAATTCTGAACTTAGAACTGCCATTTTTTTTGGGGCGCAATCAAAAAATTTCTTATGAAAATCGAAAATTTTCGATTTTTCGTTTTTTTAAAATTTTTCTTCGACTTAAACCCCTACAGCTTTATTCATTGTAAGATTGTTTTACAAAACCCTTTAAATTTTTATAAATTTAAATATTTCTTGTAAAAATTTGAGCGCAAAAAAATATTATTTCTCATGATAATTTAATTTTGAGATTTTTGATAAAAAAAATTCTTCGATTTATAACACCAATGCTTTATCAGATTGTAAAAATTTTTTTCAAGAAACTAAATTTAAAAAATTTAAATATAGTGTGTAAAAATTTGAACTAATGAAAATTTATCTTATAAAAAAGAAATTTTACGCTTTTTCTTTTTTTTAAAAAATTACGCTCATCCAAAACGCGCCAAAAAAAGCTTTTTGCGAAGTTCCTATAAAAAATTATCATTGCTTTTTATGTAATAGTTTTGGCCTGCTTACATTTTCCCCCTTTTAAACAGTTTTAAAAGATAATGAAACTGATACATATTTTAAAACTTTTTCCCAACGAAAAAAAATATAGAACATCTCTAATGAAGTCATTTAATTTTGTTTCATAAACCAATAAAAAAAGGTCCCGTTATCTTAGAGATCATTCAGATCGATCGGCAGCTTGCAACCCGCCTCGGGGTATTCAATTTAAAGGGAAAAAATTTGAGCATGGCTTCAAAACAAAAACGGCTTTGGAATGCATAATAATTTAAAGCACCCATTTAAAAAAAATACTGTAACAATTGTGTGATCATGGACTTATAATAGTAACTGGGGTTTTGATATACGAACACAATTCAAAAATCCAAAATATTGAAAGGCGATAAGAAGGCCCAGAGAAAATGCATAATTGGGTGAGAGCGAACGAAGAATCCATTTTACTTCACTAGAAAAAAAAAACGGAAGTTTTGTTTTTTTTTTGGCTGTTCGTTTAAAACGATTCGGGTAAACCGATCCCCAATTGCGATGAAATTTTTGGGGATTAAAAACTCTGAACTTAGAACTGCCACGTTTTTTAGCGCAATCGAGAAAAAATTTCTCTGAAAATCGCAATTTTACGATTTTTTTTTCGATTTTTTTTTTAATTTTTAGACTTCTAAAAACTACATGCTTTTCCCATTTAAAAAGATATTTTCACAGAACCATAATTTTATGAATTTAAAATATTCTGTGAAATTTTAGTGCAAAAAAAAAAATTATTTTATGAAAATCGAAATTTTTTCCTTTTTTTTTAAAGAAAAAAAAATTTTTTGCCTTTTAACACCCACATGCTTTTTTCGATGTAAAGCTTTTCCAAAATCCTTATTTTAAAGAATAATATTTTATGTGAAAATTTGAGCGGGGGTCGAAAATTATTTTTTATAAAATCGCAATTTCACGATTTTTTTTTTTTTTTTTTAATTACGATTAATTACAAAAATTTAAAAATTAAAGTTTTTTTGTATTTAATATAAAAATTAATTAAAAAAATCTTCAAAGAAGTAATGATTTTTCACAGAACAACAGAAAATCTGCATAAAAAACATGGCAGCTAAAGCAAATTACGCTATCCAACAACCCGCCGAAAAAGCGTTTGGAAGCTTCCCAGTTACTACAATTAATCAAGTCGATTTCTGTTTATCCATAGTATAGGGGGTTTTTCCCTTTGGCATCAGTTCTTGTGGCGCAGCGGTCAAAAGGGTGGCTTACAGATGGAGAGGGGGCTGCTGGTCGGTTCGAGACACTACACTTGAAATTTTTAACACCTTGTAATTATATGTGTTAATATCCCCCTACAGGGGAAGTCTGATGTCGGACTTGAGACAATATAGGGATATAATTTCCCATATTTTATCAATCAAAACTTTTATTTTAGGGGTTTTGTTACATATTTAGCTCACAATCGCGCTAAGGTGCTACGTTAGAATTTTCAATGGGGGGATAGGCAGGGGATCGGCCGGGGACCCGGGGGGCGTGGGCAGGGTGAGAGTGTACGGTTTTAAAGGCCCGGGGACCGGGGCCCGGGACAAGGGTTTTTAAACAAGGGGCACGCCCCGGGCTATGGCCGGGGGAGCTATGGTAGCCCGTGCGGTCCCCCCCTCACGGGGGGGGACACTCCTAGGCGGGACCCCTACGGGCAGCCCGGCCGGGCCGTACAGCAGCCCCAGCGGGCACCCGGGCCGGTACATCAATTTTGTTTTCTGGGGAGAACAACCGGCCTACCCGAACGTCCAGAACCAATAGAAATCCAAACCATTTTAAGAGATCAAGACACCCCAAAACTAGACGACAAACACAAGAGGTAGATAAATAAAGCATTAGAAAATAACCTGACATTTTCCATCTAAAGAACATCCTGCTTTAGCATTTGCAACAGCCATTAGAGTTTGCGCACGAAACCAAACAAAAGACCATACATACCTTAACCCAAAACATTCAAAGGAAATGAAGAAGCGGTACACATAATGAACACACATATTTTATCAGCATACACACAAGACGAAATATTTGCAGACGTTCATCGGCAATTTTCTGGCAGCTGTAGCAGGGTTTGTATTTGGGCTTAAAGGGAAAATCTGCTACCTCTTCAAAGACAAAACAAAGAAGAAAATCCCAAATGGAACAGCGACTAATTGGGAGAATGTTGACATGATTAGCAATGATAACTGTTGTTTATTAAATGACAATGTTGTTATGACAACATCCATACATGGAGTATACATAGTACATAGAGATGCATACTATTATACAACATCTTCCCTTCTTCGTTTATGTATAGCTAGTTAACAATTTTACTTAATATATTTAATTATTATTCCTTGTATCGTAACGGAAGTATCACTCTTCTTCCACTGCGAGTTCGCATCTTCTGTCCAGGCGAGTCTTGGGTGTGAGCCGGCACCAGTTGAACTTCTGCTCTATGTCTGGCTGATCTACATGAGGTTCTGATTCATTCAATCTGGTGGCAGTTTGTAGGCCTACTTTGGCGACATCAGGTTCCCTATCTGTGTCAGCCTGGACTGGAGCTTCTCGTATGAATTTTTTATTTCTTCGATACTTTGATCCATCCACATCCACAATGTAGGATCTGGTTGACAGTTTCTCGGCTACAGTCCCGGGTCGCCACAGCTTATCGCGATCTCCTGGATTCGGCTGAAGGTGAATGTCTTGTCCAACTTGTAATTCTGGCAATGGCCTGGCTGTTCTTATCGTAGTTGCTCTTCATTCGCATCTTCTTGAGCTCGATATTTTCCAATACGCCATCTACCACTTTTGGGACCAGAAGTGATGTAGTTGTCGGTAAGGTTGTTCTGGTTCGACGGACATTAGTTTTTGTACTGGACTAGCCAGTAACTGGTCTGTTGGTGTATTTCGCCAATCTAGGATTGCCTTCCAAGGATCGGAGTTGGAGCGGTTGGTTTTCTTTAGTAACCGTTTAACGATTTTCACTGTTGCTTCAATTTTTCCATTGGATTGGCTATGTCTTGGCGATGATGTGTTGTGTGTGAACTCCCATTCAGTGGCAAATCTTCTAAACTCTGCACTGACAAATGGAGTGTCATTATCTGTGACTAAACTTCGGGAATTCCATGACGGCTTAAGTTCTTCTTAGTTACTTCCACGAGTGTGGTTGCCAATGAATTTTCTATTTCATCTAACTCCCAGAAATCCGAATAGTGATCTACTAAAAGGAGATATTTTTTTTCTTGAGAAGAACATATCCATCGACACTCGAGACCATGGAATGTCCGGTGTGCGTTTTGTTTGCAGCGGTTCTTTTTGTTGTTTATCTGCAAACTCTTGGCACGCTGTACAATGCTTTATAGTCTATCGAATGTCGGCTGACATCTGCGGCCCAATACAAAAACATCTTCTGGCTTTTCTTAAGCATGCTTCGGTTCCAAGGTGACTGGCATGTATCCGTACCAACATCTCACGCCGCATCGTCTTTGGTATGATAATCTTACTATTTTTAAACACAACACCATTTTGTACACTAAGCTCTTCTTGGCAAGACCAATATTCCCCGATATTGATTGGAATTTTTGATTTGTCAACTGGCCATCCAGAAAGAATGGTCGTGATGAGTGATGTAGTACTTCATCTGTTGCCGTGCATCTTTGGATTTGTTGTAGTCTTTCGCTGGTTACATTTAGGTGTTCGTCTGATTGATTTCTTCTACTTCACGGTGTATCTTATCTTCTGTTTCCATCTGATAAATGATGTAATCCTTCTCGATTTCTTTACTCCCTCCTGGAACAGCTGCTCGCGACAGGAGATCTGCAATCAGCATCTCCTTTCCAGGTTTGTAGTTTACTTGAAGATTGAACCGTTGTAACCTTAACAGCATACGTTGTAAGCGTTTAGGTGCTTGTAACAATGATTTCTTGAAGATTATTTCTAAAGCTTTGTGGTCGGATTCTACTCGGATGATGTCTTTACCGTAAAGGTATTGGGAAAACCGTTCGCAAGCAAACACAATTGCAAGACATTCCTTTTCGATGACTGCATAGTTCCTTTCAGTGTTCGTTAAAGAGCGTGAAGCAAACGCTACAGGTTGTCCACCTTGCATTAATGTTGCTCCTATCCCAACATCGCTAGCGTCACTCTGTATTGTGACTTCGTCAGATACGTCAAAGTACTTGAGAACAGGTGCAGTGGTTACAAGTTCTTTTATAGTATCAAATGCAACTTGTTGAGCTGATTGCCAGGCCCATTTTACGGTCTTATCTGTAAGTCTTCTTAAGGGTTCGCAATATCAGACAATTCGGAAGAAATTTTGCCATGTAGTTAACGAAACCCAAGAATCTCTGAACTCCTTGGACATCCTTTGGTTGTTCCATTGATTTAACTGCTTGTATTTTAAGGAAGTCGACCTTCAGTCCTTCTGGCGTTAGTATGTGACCTATATATGGCACTTCTTTCATTTTTAGTTTCAGCTTGCTCTTGTGAACTTCAGGTCAACTTCTCTTGCTCTCTGAAGAACTTTTCGAGGTTCAAATCGTGATCTTTCTCTGCTTCTTGTTGGCTATGTCCCGAACCATACACCAAGATGTCGTCTGCTATAACTTATAATACCGGGTAAACATCCAGCAGCTCATGCAAACGTCTTTGGTACTCCTCTGGTGCGGTGCTTATACCAAATGGCATTCGTTAGCCATCTAAATCGTCCTGAAGGGGTCCAGAACGTGGTTAGTTTCGAGCTTCATCATCTAACTCAACTTGCCAAAACCCGTCTTTGGCATCGAGAACACTAAACACTTTTGCATTTTTTAGTTCCGGTAGTATCTCTTCAATCTTCGGCAATTGATAGTGTGAGCGTTGTAACGCTTTATTAGATCCCGTGGATCGATACATACTCGTATTTTATTAGTTTCTGTACTGCTACCATACTGCTTATCCATTTACTAGGTTCAGTTACCTTGGTTATGATACCTGCTTCTTCCATTTCTTTTATCTTCTGCGTAATGCTTCCTTTAGTGCGATTGGCACACGTCTTGGCAAATGTTGAACTGGCTTCACATCTTCGTCAATTTCCAAGTGGTATTTCCCAGGTAACTTACCCAGGCTTCAAAAACATCTTGATATTATCCAGTAATGCCATTGTTGGATTTGTTGATTCTTTAATCGTGCATAGATTTGCTCTAACTTTTATTAATCGAAGGGCTTTACATGTAATGGCAGATAACAATGGTGCTTGGTCGTATTTTGTGACTTGAAACACAACATCTCTGTTGTTTTGCCATAAGTGCACCGAATCTTCACTTGACCACATGGTTTCATCACATTACCACCATAGCACTTGAGGTTCACTTTGCTCATCTTCATTGGGGGGTTATCGTTTTTTGTTAATTTACATAACTGCTTGTGACTAATAACGTTACAGGTTGCTCCACTGTCTAGCTGACACTTAATGTTCTTTTCTCGGTCGCTAACTCTCATGTTTATCTTCACAAACCACTGTTTTTTCTCCTCACTTTTCAACTTTTCCACTTTATATAGTGACTCATTGCTCACCAACTGATTTGTAGATTCTTGGCTCGAGCTGTCACTTTCATTTTCACTGTCACTTTCTTCTACAGCTCGGATATGTTTATCCTTTCTACCTTGACTTGTGTATTTCTTCTGGAAACACATATCTTCAAATGATTCCATTTGTCACAAGATTTACATTTCTTTCCATTTGCCGGGCACTTTTCTCTGCCTTTTGAATGAGCTCTCCCACAGTATTTGCACATTTTCTTTTCTTTATGCCTATGCCTACTGCGGTCTTTCTTCTCATCATATGACTTCTTCCACTTATCTGACTTGTTGTAGTGAATCTTTTCTTCCTCTTTGCTGTCAAGCTTGGTCATTTGACTCTCTGTCTGTTTGCTGGCCTTGCAACGCTCTAATGCAGAGGTAAGTGTTAGATTTTTATCTCGCATGAGTCGATTTCTGACAGATTTATCTCTTATTCCCAGGACTAGGCGATCTCTAATTATCTCATCATGCACTCTGATTGGATAATAGTTACATGTTGATGCCAGACGGCGAAGTCTATTTATGTATTGTATGACGTTCTCGTCTTCCTCCTGCTTTGCTTCTCCGAAAACTGCCCTTTCATAGATCGTATTAATTTCGGTTCAAAACATTCTGTTAATGCGCGCAGTACTTCGTCCGTTTTAAGGCGTTGGTCTGTAGTGAGGTCGAGATGTTTCAGAGTCTTTCGACACTCTTTACCCATTGCTAGGCGTAAAGTAGCAACTCTTTTCTCCTCTCCTCCAGCCTTCACTCTGTTGCATTTCATAGTCATTCCACTCTTCAAGGAATGAACCCCAGTTACTAGCCAACTTATTTTGGTCGCTTATGTCCATTGGACTAGGAAAAGGAATGTTATTAAGGGTGTCTCCCATGTTTGCCCCAAGTGATGTATCTTCCTTTAGAAGTTCTTTGCTTTTTTCGTTGTGATTTCTTGACCTGGAATATCACACTGTTTGTTTTCTGTTTGTCTAAGCTCTTTGCCTTCCATGACACAAAATTTTGCAAAAAAGTTGTTCCTTTGTCTATGGCAAGGCTACTTTAAATTGGTCAATTCTACAGTTAATACTCACTTTTGAGTGTATCTTTACTGATATCTTGCTGCTTCGGGTTACTTTATTTAGTTTTATCACTCGTCAAACATTCTTCTTTGAAAGAAACTATTTAAACTTCTTCTCTTTTGACGAGTGACCACTTCTCGACACCATTTTGACAAGATTAGCAATGATAACTGGTGTTTTTTAAATGACACTGTTGTTATGACAACATCCATACATGGAGTATACATAGTACATAGAGATGCATACTATTATACAACAGAGAATCAATGAGTTTAGGAAAAATATCGGTAGATTGGAACAATTGCGAATGGGTAATCGATCTAAAATGTGGACTTACTGCCAACATATATTTGAAAGAATAAAAGGTTCACACAAAACATGAAACATGAACAAATTCATTCACGAATATTTGGATACACTTAAACAAAAGTAAGTGCTCTTGCTAAGAGATTAAAAAGATATAGAGAATGTCGCATTAGAAAAGAAAAAAAAACCGAATGTTCAAAAAAAAAGGAAAAAACAGGTTTACCAAAAACTATCTAGTACCGAAGAAATAACGGGAAATGGAACACCAACTAAGACGGAGATAGAAGATTTTTGGGGCAGGAATATGGGGTAACCCGGTAGCACACAACAGGATGCACAATGGATTCAAGACGAAAGAGCTAGGATGAGCGATGTTAATGAGATGAGATTCGAAGGGGTAAAGGCGCTCCACGCTAAGAAAGGAGATGCGCGCGCTTTCGACGGGCCAATCAGCGATCGTTATTTAAAATTGGAGCCTGCTGAATGGCTACAATTCACCCGTTAAAAGCGCGCGCAACTCCTTTTTTTAGCGTGGAGCGCCTATAAAACTGTTGATGAATTAAAGTCGACAATCAGTGTTTACACATAGCTGGAAAGCACCAGGTAATGATCCTATTCACAATTTTTGGTATAAGAAATTCCATACTACTCACAATCAAATTAGAAAATGTCTCAACGAGTTTTATAAATGGAGTTCAAGAAATACCCGAATTCTTTACTGAAGGAGTAACCTTTCTAAAACCCGAAAGATAATGACACGAAAAACCCCAAGTAAATATCGGCCAATTACATGTCTACCAACTATATATAAAATTTTGACTTCATGCAAACAAAGAAAGTATATAAGCATTGCGAAGAATACAATATCATGGCCGAGGAACAAAAAGGATGCTGAAAAAAATCGCAGGGATGTAAAGAACAACTCATTATCGACTCTATACTGTAATGAATCAGGCACACAATAAGAAAAGGAATATTCACGTAACTACATTGACTACAAGAAAGCTTATGACTCAACACCACACATAATTATTCAGATTTTACAAATATATAAAATCAACACAGTAATTGTAAACTTTTTGAAGACAGTAATGAAGACATGGAAAAACAACACTAAACTAAATATGAAAAACCAGCAGATAACTACAGATCCAATCCAAATTAAACGTGGCATTTTCCAAGGTGACTCATTTAGCTCATTATGGTTTTTCTGTCATTAAACCCACTGTCACATATGCCTAACGAATCAACATACGGATTTAAAATTATAAGGACATAATATAGTATGTCACACAATTTCTCACCTATTCTTCATGGATGATCTCAAGTTATTGCATCAAATTTGTTCAACTAAACAGTTTAATCAAAAACTACATTTGAATTTAGTCAAGATATCTGCATGGAGTTTGGAGTAGACAATTTGTAAGACGCTACATATCGAAAAGGGTAAGGTTACGCAGGCAGAAGAGTTCCAGCAGATGATGGAAATAGGATTGGAGTAATGGATGATAACGAAGTATACAAATATTTAGGATTCTCACAAGCTGCCAGAATTGAACAAAAAAGTAATGAAAGAAAAATTGATAGATACATAGGAGAAGCGACTAAAATCTATCCTCAAGACGCAACTAAACGGTAAAAGCAAGATCACAAAAAATAAATACCCTATGCTATTCCAGTACTGACATATTCATTCGGAATCATTAAATGGACGCAGACAGACATCCACGCGTGGAAATATTAACTCGTTCTACACTTACTAAACACAGAATGCATTTATCCAAATCAGCAATAGAGAGATGACACTTCCAAGAGAACAAGGAGGACGAGGCCTAATTGATCTGAACAACTTATATTATAAACAACTAGACATTTTAAGAAAATATTTTTTTACACAGAGCAACCAATCAACACTGCATAGGGCTGTGGTTTCTAGCTGACAAAATCCCTTAACTCCACTCAATCTAGCAAACGAAAATGTCAATCTACAAGGGAAATCATAACTGACGCTTCAAAAGAGTTACGTCTCTCAGAAAAGACACTACACAAGAGACATTATGATGAAAATACATAAAGGTCACGTAGATATTAAAGCATCAAATAGGTGGTTAAACAACGGGGAACTATTTGGAGAAACAGAAGGTTTATGCTGGCTATTCAAGACAGAGTGATTGCAACGAAAAATTATAAAAAATACATTATAAAAGATGCGACAGTAAACGATCAATGTAGAAAATGTAGTGTAAGGGGTGAAAAAATCGAACCCCATCATATCCGAGTTGCCAGTCACTTTGTCAAACGGATTACCTCTACAGACATAACCAAGTAGCTAACATTATTCACCAAAACTAGCAATCAAGTACAACCTCATTGATACACACACACCTTACTACAAATACAAACCGGAGAAAGTACTAGATAGTAAAATTTTAATTATATTACGGGCCGCACAGTTATAACAGACCAAATATACATCACAACAGAAACCCGGGTATTATAATTGACAAGAAGAAAAAAAGAAACTACCCTTATTGACGTTGCTGTCCCAATGTGGCCATAACGTCGAGACTACATGGAAGAAAAAAATTGACAAGTATAGGAACTTGCAATTGAGATCAAGAAGATGTGGAAACAGAAAAAGGTAAATACAATTTCCCTACGTGATATCGGCTAATGGCATCATAAACCCAAAGAAGCTACATGAAAGCATTAAACAACTAGATCTTCCACCCAATGTTTACATCGAGACTCAAAAGGCAGTAATACTCAACACGTGTAGAATAGTTCGTAAATTTCTAAACTAAGAATGATACTTCGAGATTCCGAGACAGCTCCATCCTGACATGGTTTTCGTGGTTTCCCATAGTCCGAAGAGCAAATGCTAGGATGGCGACGAGAAATCGGCCACGACCGTACACAGCAGAAAGAAAACATCATCTACAAACTATATTATAAATGACTTATTTTAGTTAGAGTTAAGACAAAGTAATAATGTAGGTAAATATGTAATTTTAGATACACATGGAAGTACTTGACGTAAGTCCGTACAACATGTTAGCTCTGGTTTTGACCGAGTTTGTATGAAATACATCCAATAAAATTATAATAATAATAATAATAATAATAATAATAATAATAATAAAAATAAAAATAAAAATATAATAATAATAATAATAATATAATAATAATAATAATAATAATAATAATAATAATTGGATGAGCGTAGCGAACGAAGCGAAGATTCCATTTTTACTACACTGGAGAGAAAAATCCGGAATGTTTCTTTCTTTCTTTCTTTCTTTCTTTCTGTTTGTATTATTGGTGTGTCTGTTAGCCCCGATTCGGGTAAACCGATACTCCAATTGCAATGAAATTTTATGGAGGCCTTCGAAATCTCTGAACCATGAACTGCCACGTTTTTGAGCGCAATTGAAGAATTATTTCTCATGAAAATCGCAATTTTATGATTTTTTTCGATTTAAAAAAAATTTCTTTGGCTTATAACACCTACATGCTTTATTCGATCGTAATGATTTTTTCACAGAACCTTAATTTTATGAATTTATATATTCGTGTGAAATTTGAGCGCAATCGAAAAATAATTTTTCATGAAAATCACATTTTTACGATTTTTTTAAATTTTAAACATTCTTTGACTTATAACACCTACATGCTTTATCCGATGGTAATGACTTTTTCACGGAACCATAATTTTCATAATTTAATATTCCCTTTCGTGAGAAATTGAGCGAAATCAAAAAAATTTTTATGAAAATCGCAGTTTTAGTTTTTTATTTATTTTTCATTTTACATTTCTTCGACTTAAAAACCCCTACATGCTTTATCCGATTGTAACGATTTTTATACAAAACTTTAATTTTATAAATAAATATATTGGTGTGAAATTTGAGTGCAATCGAAAAGTATTTTTCATGAAAATCGTTATTTTACGTTTTTTTTCGTTTAAAAAATTACGTCATCCAACAACGCGCCTGAAAAAGCGTTGCGAAGTTTCCCTAGTTACCTAAACAGGATACTGAACTATTCCAAGTGGTCTGTAAATACTAGTCCAAAGAAATGTAGTGTAGATTTTTGTACTTGCTCTGTTAAGAGTATATTGGTTATCGCATTGAGTGTAGAACATGGTTATCGTGAGTAATTAAAACGTACATGGACAGAAAAAACTACATAATCAGTCGACCTCCTCAAGGTAATTTCTTTTCGTACCGCTTTAAAAAATAAAAAAATAATGCACTTTACTAGTTCCAGTATACCATTGAAACCGTGAATAGCATCGAAACCCCTTGTTAAATGCTTGCCCGCTGGTGAGGTATATCTAAAGGGTTGCCTACCTGGCTGAGCTCAGGGGTTCATTCACAATAATATATTGAATAAGGGCGGGGGAAAGTGTTGTGTCATTGTATTATTTTCTTGATGCAAATCCCCTATCAAGAAATTCAATCCTTTTTTTCCGCGTCCCAAGTCAATTATATTAATCTAGCAAAATATTATAAATTCCCCCAAAAACGGCCTCCTCAATCCTTGAACACCGGAGAGCCCGCGTTTGTCTGATATCGATTTTTGCCCTCGTGGTGAAAAAATCCCTTGCATTTACTGCGTACTCCTACAATATACCATTTTAATTTATTAAATAATTCATTAATTATAATTCAGCTGTTATAGAAACTAAAATAAATAAATTGAATTACACAAATGCACACAAAAAAATGTTTTAAACTGCAGTAAAACCTCCCCGTACCTGTCTCCCATTACAAGGTGTTGATTGTGAAGACCGTAGGAAAAAAGAAAAAAAAAAACATTTAAAACACGAAAAGTAAAAAAATATTTATAAGACGATCCCATTTGAACAAATGAGTTTTTTTTTTCCGCTGTACAATCAAACTTTCGCCGGAAGAAAACCTTGAACATTTAATTCTTGTGTCAAATCTTGAAAACCGATGGACCATATTATAATAATCTTAAAATCAATATCACCAAATATGTTTCTAGGCAAAAAAATAGCACATCGTTAATATCATCACATCGGTAGCCCTATATTTTTTATTCGTCTCTACCGACTGAGAAGCTGGCCGCGCCTATAGACCAGTCAAGAAATCCAAAATTAGCTTAGAAATCAATGTTAGCGGCAAAATGTGAGACCATTTGGGTACCGGGCTGATTTATGGGAAAAAAAACCCCAATAAATCCGATTTGCCCGGTACCAACTCGGATTTTGGCCCTTTGCCCAGAATCCAAGATGGCGTCCAATAAGGTGTAAAAAACCGGATTAACCATTAAAAGTACTATTTTTGTTCATTGAACACGTCAGTGGGGTTCATTTTACGGTTTTAGGGGTCGCGGAGAAGGGAAGTACCATTTTCAAAATGGCGGTCACTTTGATGGAGAAAACTGGGTATTTTTCCCCGTTGAGTAAATACCATTTTATGCGTATGAGACATTGTGGTACCGGGCTGAATTATGGGTAACTAGGAAAACGCTAAAGTCCCGCCGCGTTGTTGGATGGGCGTAATTGGTGCATTGAGCTGCCATGTGTTATGCGGATTTTCTGTTGTTCTGTGAATAAATCATTACTTAGTTGATGATTTTTTTAAAATTAAATTAAATTCAAAAAAATTAACTTAAATCTTTATTTTTTTAATTAATCGTAATTTTAAAAAAGGAAAAAATCGTAATATTAAAAATTACATTAGAAAAATTATAAGATTGCGCACAAATTTCAAACGAATATATTAATTCAAAAAAAATAACGTTCTGTGAAAAAATTATTTCAATCGGATAAAGCATGTAGGTAAGCCGACGAAATTTAAAAAATCGAAAAAAAGTCTTTAAAATTGCGATTTTGTGAAAAAAATAGTTTTTTGATAACGCTCAAATTTCACATGAATATATCAATTCATAAATTAAGGTTATGTGAAAAAATCATTACAATCGGACAAAGCATGTAGGTGTTGTTAGTCGAAGAAATTTTTAAAAAATCGAAAAAAATCGTTAAAATTGCGATTTTCATGAGAAATAATTTTTGATTATGCAAAAAAAACGTGGCAGTTCTAAGTTCAGAATTTCAAAGGTCTCCAGAAAATTTCATCGCAATTGTAGCAATTTGTTTAGCCGGAATCGTTTAACAAACAGACAAAAATACAAAAAAAAAGAAAGAAAGAAAGTAAGAAAGAAAGAAAGAAAGAAAGAAAGAAAGAAAGAAAGAAAGAAAGAAAAAAAATTCCGGATTTTTGTCTCCACTGTAGTAGAATGGAATCTTCGCTACGCTCATCCAATAAGTAATTGGGAAGATTACATCTTAATACTTTTTTGGGATTCATTAAGTTTAAGGGCGCTTTTTTAAATAATAAATAATAAATTGTATTTAGAGTCTATCCACTCAGTTCTATAAACTTTTTTTCAGTGGAGACTTTAAATCAAAGCGACCAAGCCAACCCTGTAGGCACCGACGCAATCGACGAGTGAGCGATAACCAACCAAAGATCAATACTTTTTGGATGAGCGTAGCGAGCGAAGCGAAGATTCCATTCTACTACACTGGAGAAAAAAATCCGGATTTTTTTTTTTTCATCTTTTTGTATTTTTGTGTGTCTGTTAACACGATTCCGGCTAAACCGATACTCCAATTGCGATGAAATTTTATGGAGACCTTTGAAATCTCTGAACTTAGAACTGACACGTTTTTGAGCGCAATCGGAAAATGTTTTCTTATAAAAAACCCAATTTTACGATTTTTTTTCGTTTTTTAAAACATTTCTTCAACTTATAGCACCTACCTGCTTTATCCGATTGTAATGATTTTTTCACAAAACCCTTTAAATTTTTATGAATTAAGATATTCGTGTGAAATTGAGCATAATCGAAAAATTATTTCTCATGAAAATCGAATTTTTACGTTTTTTTTCTTTTTTAAAACATTCTTTGACTTATAAAAACCTACATGCTTAACCTATTGTAATGA
The DNA here is from genome assembly GCA_024449915.1 of Sweltsa coloradensis. Classification (NCBI taxonomy): domain Eukaryota; kingdom Metazoa; phylum Arthropoda; class Insecta; order Plecoptera; family Chloroperlidae; genus Sweltsa; species Sweltsa coloradensis. The sequence goes on along the minus strand of JAMZAV010009352.1, from coordinate 6,110 downwards.
TTTTTTCACAGAACCTTAATTTTATGACTTTATATACTAGTGTTAAATTTGAGCGCAATCGATTAATTATTTTTTATGAAAATTGCAATTTTACGATTTTTTAATTTTTTAAAAATTACGATTACGATTACGAAATTAAGTTAATTTTTTATTTTTTTTACTTAAAAAAATCTTCAACTTAGTAATGATTTTTCACAGAACAACAGAAATCCGCGAAACACATGGTAGCTCAATGCACCAATTACGTTTCATCCAACAACGCGGCGGGACTTAAGCGTTTTCCTAGTAATAGGAAATATAGCAATCAGTGGTATGGACAGTGCAAAACACCCGCGAATCAAACGCCAGAATCAACCAAGGCCAAATCAAACAACTCTGAATTTACTGTGTGGGTTTGTTGCTAGGATGGCTCCAAAGTCACCGTTTACAAACTCCTAAGAACTGATGGACTAAAGTCCAAATCAGAAGTTCATCTGACTTTAGCGGGAATCGTACCCCGGACCTTTGCATTGGATGCAGATACGCTACCAACAAGACCAACGAGCCACACTTCAACCGAGCTTCCACCCGAGCTTCAACCGGCTTCAACCGTTAGGTAATAATGCGCCACTCTAGCCTAGGCGATATGGGGAGGAAAGTGGAAAGTCCCACGATCAGAACCAGCCACAGGGAGGGTAAAGGAAAGGGGAGGGGTTCTTTCGTCGCGGTCGTCATCATCTTTGTCGTCGTTCTTGATTTTTATGGTCATTCTCATCGTCGTCGGGGGGGTCATCAAGGGGAAAGGGGGGGAAAGGGAATACAAATTAAACTCAAAACCCCATCATTTATACTTTATATATGAATGAACTCAAAAAGCAAATGTTACCGGATACTCAACACATGGCTCGCTCACTCGTCTAACAACGACTTTTGCGTTTCTTAGCCCAAACGCAAAAGTCTCCCGCGCGTATACCCGGTATGTGGGGGGACCTCGGTTCAAACCCCGGTAAGCATCGGTTTTTGTAATTTCTGAATTGTATTAAACAAATACATGATTTTAAATGCATACAAAAGGCCTACTATGAAAAACAAAGCAGGTACGAAATACGAGTTAAGATTGCAAGGTTTATTCAATCTCCCCGCGGAATTTTGGGAAACCTTAAGCATAAAGATTCGAAACTTTAAGTGAGTGTTGAAATTTGCATTGTTTTCTCCCTTGGCTATATTCAAATCTCCAATATAGGATTCAATAACAATCAATCACAATCGATGTTGTGATTATTGATTTGGGTTATTGATGACTATATGAATCAAGGGGACGATTATACCTTGGTCATGCATGCATTTTCTGCCATGGCATTCAAAACATGAATCGATAAAAAATATTTGTTTTAAATTCAAATTACTAGGAAAACGCTAAAGTCCCGCCGCGTTGATGGATGAGCGTTTTTGTAAGTTTTTAGTTTGCGTGGGACCACTTTTCCTTTGCAAGTGCTTTGTGAATGCATTGTAGGTGATTGTTGTCGAGTTTCAAATGTTAACCTCAAAAAAACTCATATCAAAACCTTTATCTATGAATTCTGGCTCACTTTTTCAACTTTTCTTTCAAAAGGTACTACATCACCATAACCTTATGTCATGTGAAATATGAATGATGTAAACCCCACCCGTTTGGTCAGAACGGCCCAAATGTCACGAAAATATCGCACTAAAAATCGAAAAAAATCGTAAAAGTAGGTTTATTTTATGGGTTCTGGGTTACCTTTTTCAACTTTTTTTTACAAGGTACTACATCACCATAACCTTAATGTCCATGTAAAATATGAACTTTGTAGCCCCACCCATTTGGTCAGAATCGGCCCAAATGTCACGAAAATATCGCACTAAAAATCGAAAAAAATCGTAAAAGTGCGATATTCATGAGTAATATTTTCCGATTGTACCCAAAAACGTGGCACGTCTAAGTTCAGAGATTTCGAAGGTCCTGTCAAATTTTCATCAAGATCGCTTATGCCGTTTGCCCGGAATCGTGCGAACAAACAGACAAAAAAAAAACAAAAAAACAAAAAAAACAAACAAACAAACAAACAAACAAAAAAAACATTGGAGCTAAATTTTTTGAGGGGTCAGTGAAATTGAAGTTTTCGCTTCGCTCGCTACGCTCGCTACGCTCATCCAATTATTTTTTGTACAGTTGTACGTTTGAATCGTAACGGATTTTGCTGAAATTTAAATGCACCCTGAGGACTAATCCCGGTTTTCTGTTTAAAATATTTGCGCAATCTGGTCCGTGGTTCGGCCGTTCTGGAGCGAACTCACTCACTCACTCACTCACTCACTCACTCACTCCCCTCACTCACTCACTCACTCACTCACTCACTCACTCACTCACTCACAGACAACAGATTCGGAAGAGACAAAGTCTCATTTAAATTGAATGATAAGACTCAGTCGCTGCGCTCCCTTGTCTATAATAACATTGAAGTATTACAACACACAGTACAACAGTTTATTTTTAGACCTGCATAGTTCGATTTTCTCACGAAGTATGTTTTTGTCGCACTCTTACGCTGTAGGTTTCAATCTTGCCATGTGTGTTCCAAAATCATTAATCGTTTGTCCGAACGCTATTTTCATGAGAAATTATCTATTTAAAAAAATGGATTTGATGCTTTTACTGTATAGACCGATCAAACACAACACGTCAAACACGAGTTGAGTTTTTGTACGGGTAAGCTTACTATCGTCAGACATACGCTAAATACTCAAAATAATGTAAAATACAAAAAACCTAGTATATTATTACAGATAGCCTACTAATTTTGGTTATTCTGCAAGAAAAGGTCAACTTTAAAAAAAGTCATGAGACTGGTATCAACTTTCATAATGATTATGCCTATGAAAAGCTAGTAAAGAATAATCTAATAATGTTTAGTAAAGGATTAGTCAATAATAAGAATGGTCAAAGCTGTAGGAATTGTTTGGTAATTTTATGTTACTAGGAAGCTTCGCAAACGCTTTTTCAGGCGCGTTGTTGGACGAGCGTAATTGTTTAAAAATGAAAAAAGCGTAAAATTGCGATTTTCATAAGAAATAATTATTCGATTACCCTCAAATTTCACACGAATATATTAATTCATAAAGTTAAGGTTCTGTGAAAAAATTATTACAATCGGATAAAGCATGTAGGTGTTGTTGAAGAATTTAAAAAAATTAAAAAATCTCAAAATTGCAATTATTATGAGAAATGTTTTTTTGATTGCGCTTAAATTTCACACGAATTGATCAATTGGGACTTTAGCGTTTTTCTAGTAAACTAGGAAAACGACGGGACTTTAGCGTTTTCTACGCTAAAGTCCCGTCGCGTTGTAGAGCGAGCAACTAGGAAAACGCCCAAAGTCCCGTCGCGTTGTTGAGCGAGCACCGGTATACGTGCAACACGACCCGACCCGAGTACGACATTCCCATAAGGGTTTCATACCAATAAGTCTTTAAGGTCTTGACCGATTTAGCTGAAAATTGTAAAATAGGAGAGAATGTTTTACTTATTGACCTTTTCAAAATTTCATAACGATCGGAACATTTTTATTTTTTTATTTTATTTTTATTTTTATTTTTTTTATTTTTTATTTTTATAACCAACTATCTGATTTTGTTCAAAAAAATATACGCGTTTCCAAGCAAAGATAGATGGCAGCACTAAAACGCAACATGTCGGACCGATCAGTGATAGAGGCGAGCTGCTTACGGCGGGCGCTGTATATTCAGTTAGGTTCAACTTGATTTTTGTTACATTTCTGATCATTTGCGAAAACATTGTTGATTATGTCACATCGTCCGCGTATTTTATTAGTAAAATTCGTAAGTTTTGGGGATCGGCTTTATTAAAAAAAGGGAATTTAATGGCATTTTAAATTACAACAAATAATTGAGATTATTTGATGATATTAGCTCGAAAAGAACAAACCACACTGTTTAACTATTAAATACAGAAACAAGTGTATCAAATAATGTTGAATGATGAAGAGCGATGATATTTTGCTAAGAAAATGTTGCCCACCAATACTAATAATTTCAATAATTTACTTGATATCTAAAAATCAAAATTATAGCCCTACACTTTTTTTGGACGTTTTCTACATGGGTTTTACAATGTAAACGCAATCGGAGTAGGCCTATATATATATATCTACTATACACTTTTTAGGACTGCTGTTTTTTTTAAATATACATTTTACAAAAAAAGTAGGCCTATTGATAGCTGACGGCCTATTTTTTATTATGTTTTGTATGTCAATAATGGCATGACGCGTCATTCTGCAGACAGCTTTAAAATCTTGTAGGTCATAACTTATTCTATTGTAAAAATAAAAAAATATAAATCGTATTTATTATGATATTATGTATAATATTATTAAATGAATGAACCCAATGACGGTAAACGGTATATGCAGGCCCCTACATTAATATTAGGTAGAAAAGCAGTTGGGACTTGTGCATAAGCCCCAATAAAATTATTATTATTTTTGTTATGTTTTGTTATAATTATTATGACTTTATTTATATTAAATTATCATTTTAAAAACTAAAGAAGTATATCTCAATTATAAGTGCCATGAGAAGCGAGCGATACTGTATGTGTGTGTTTACTATTACTATGAGTTGTGAACATCTTGACGGTTTGAATTTGTTTTAGTATTTATCGTACCCTTTTAGCCTATATTTAGTATATAGCCTAAAAATACCAAGATTTATTATGGATTACAATTAGAGAATTGTAATATGTATACAAATGCCCCTCGGTGTCTCATGGGTGGGATGGGGCGTAGGTCTGAATATAGTAAATTATTCTGATGGACATGGTCTCGAATCCCGCATATTAATGAGCGATTTTATCATTTTGGTGCACCCCCACGCTTTTTGATTATCATCAATTAACAATATTTTGGGAGAGCAACGACAATGTACCTGTGATTTTACATATTTAAGTGACAAACACGGAATGACATGTGTTCTTCAGGTAAGCACATAGCGCGCTCCTCCGACTATCACTGATGGACAGTTGCATTTTTCGCCACCAGGTAGCAACCCTTTGCTTGGAAAACGCGTATACAGCAACCCGCCTAGGTGGTATGTACATGTGTGAACAATTTCAGGTCGATCAGAGAAAGGGTGCGACCTGTATCGAAGCAGTAACAGAAAACAAAGAAAAAAAAACACACATTCGAGCCATAAGAGTCAAGAGGAGACGCTCGCTACGCTCGCTCAATAACTTTCGACAGAATTGCACTGAAAGTACGCAGAACTATTTTGCCTTCAATCCACTGGAATAACGACGAATCTTTTTTGGCGCTATTCCACCCGGGGTAACGTCGAATCTTTTTCGACGCTATTTCCCCCGGAATAACGACGAATCGTTTTCGACGCTATTCCACCGGAATAACGCCGAATCAATACGTATCATTACTTACATTTGACTAGTTATTATTAAATTAAATGTATTAGTTTTCGGTATGGACTATACATCCTGTCTTATAGGGAAAATCTGAATAAAGACGAATATTTTCGGCTTTATTCCAGTGGATTAACGCCGGAATCTGTTTCGGCGTTAATCCCGGATATGTGGTCTACATTTTTGGGTTACGACTAAAAGTCGTACGTACACTACACACGATCGATTCGGCGTTATTCCATTCCCAAACGCCAGCTATGTCCACAAGCTTTCCCATTCATTGTGTGTACAAGTCTAGGTGCATAAACAGCGGGGCGTTGGGGGTGCGTTCTACCATAAACTACTGTCCAATCAGAATAAGAATACAGAACAAGCACAGACGTAAAATATGAGGTGTCCCAAAAGTGAAAAGCCGCGAAAGTGTAAAACCACGAAAGTGCAAAAAAGCCGAAAGTAGAAAACGCCGAAAAGCAAAAACCCCGAATGTTTCAAACACCGAAAGTACAGATAGCAAAGAGTGAAATTTCCATATTTCTGGTTCCCGTATGTACAAATCCCGAAAATGCAGATTAGCGAATTAAAACACCCAAAGGTAAACCCGAAAATGTAGAACCCTGAATGATAAAGCCACGAAGTGAAATTCCGAAATGAAAACGCCGGAAAGTGTTTTTGAACCGCT
>JAMZAV010009351.1:0-24049 GCA_024449915.1 Sweltsa coloradensis | reverse complement strand
AAAAATTTAAAAATTTTTAAAAATTTTTTGGGCTTAAAATTTTTTTTAAGGGGGTTTTCCTTTTCGTTTGAAGTCCTAAAATTTGTGGACCAATCGAACCTTTCCATCGTCGCCATGATGTAAGGGGTGATTACAGCAAGTCCCACTGGGGGGGAGATGGGTTTTCTTCCTTCACCGGGACCCTGTGCCTTCTAGAAATTTGGAATAAACTAGACACTTCGTCTTTGTTGAAAAGAGTGTAGAAAAACCATTTTGCCCATTTCCCCCAGAGACTGCAGGGAGTTTTAAAGTTGCTTCCATTTTTTCAACGTATAATTGAGTTGTCAGTAAATTGGGTTCGGTATACGGTGATTGCTCGCCGATTAGAAAATGACCTGGACTAAGATAAATATATCATTAGGATCTTTTGTTAAGGGGGAAATAATGGGCGTGATTTTAAAGCAAGCTTCAATCTGTGTAAGTAAAGTTACCATTTTTCAAAACGTGAGAGAGTTATTTCCAATTACCCTCTTGAGATGGTATTTCAAGGATTTAACGGCACCCCTCCCAAAAAACCTCCGGGGTTGGAGAACGGGGAGGTATAAAAAAAAAACTTTTTTTGGGACATAGGGCTATGGTTTTTTTCAGAGTATCTTGATGTAACTTCGATTTTAACAATTTGTTAATCCATAATATGCGTTGTAAAGTTAAAATCGCAGGAGCATTGTATTTGTCTTACCTTTAACAATGTCGGCAGTGAATCTATTAGTTTGTTCCCCCGAAAGAAAATTTGACAATATCGTCTTTGTTGTGGGACCGGGTTGCAAAAAATCGTTTATTGACTGTCCTGCTGGTTTTGCTGACCCACAAAAACAACACGTATGTAGTAGTAGTAGATTCCTTAAATCTGCATATTGGCAGGTATAGCACTTATCAATTGCCCGACAGCGTTGTCGACTCGTTGCATGGTCCAAGTTCACGATTTCTCGTAGAAAAAATGTATTCTTTTTGGGCTTTGATATTCGCCCTAAGACACTTTTTCTAACTGCTGCAGCGTCGCAGCGTTTGGAATCTGGAAATCACATAGTTCACTCCTTTTTCCCTTTAAGCGGGAACGAACAATTGTTTCCCTCGGGTTACGGGGTTGTATTTTTTTTAAAAATGTGTTTCACATTTTTTTTTCTTTTTTGGGGCGATAAGTTTTGGGATTTTTTTCTTTTTCCCCCAAAAGTGTTTGAGTTGATGATAAATGGTTTATTTCTAATAAATAAACTGTGTGGGGTACCCGAGAGTATCAGGTCGAAACGGGATCCTTCCCAAAGGATATCCAACCCAAACTTCGTATCTTGAAGTGGGGGAAAAACCCCGGACGGATAGCTATTTGTGTACAAGCAAGCCTTTTTGCAAAAGTGTTCCCTTTAAAAAAATTGAAACTTTGACCCGCAGTTCAAAATGATTTGGTGTGGGGGGCGGTGGGGGGGTTTTTTTTTAAAAAAAAGGGGGGGGGGAATTATTTTAAAAAAATTTGGAAGTCCTTTGTACAAAAAGGGTTCATTTTCAATATTTTGGGGTGAAAAATTTTTAATGCTGAAAATTTAAATTTTTGTAAGAGCAACCATTTAGGCTCCAAGGGGGCCAAATTGGAAAAAACGGCCCCAATACACAATAGTTTCTAAAGCACGTTACTTGGCCTTCTTGGTATCAATTTGACTAAAACGTACTCTTGAACACGGCTGTGATCTAAATTTGCAATAGGCAACGACTTCCCGGGAATGCCGCCATTTTGAATATTGGGAATTCCGAGATGTGGTCAAATTTTTGAATTGAACATAAACTTATGCTGCTTGGGGAATTTTGGTTTTAAAAGGGTCTTTTTGATATTCGAATTACAAAGTTTAAATTTTCAGCATTAAATTTTTTGGGCCTCAAAAAAATGTGAAAATGACACCCTTTTTTACATATCACTTCCCAAAATTTTTTAAAAATAATTTTACCCCCCCTTTTTTAAAATACCCCCCCCGCGCCCCCCACATGCTCAAATCATCATGAGCTGCGGGTCAAAATGTTTCAATTTGTAAGTGTAACACTTGTACAAAACGGCTTGCTTGTATCACAAATAGCCACATATTTGCCTTTTTTGTTGCGAACACACTAGACTGTTGAATAGGCTTTGTCTTGTACGAACAGTAAGTACCTGTATTCGTATTATTTTCCGAGTGAATAGTACTAGGATGGCTAGTTTCTTGCACTGAATTATCAGTGTGCTGACGTTGTCGCTGCATCTGACCTTGATGAGTAGACCTATCTGTAGAATCGTGAAGTAACGTGCTGTGCATAGAACCACACTTGCAGTAGCTACGAGCTTTGCATGCATTGGCTTGATGATTGGTAGCAAAACAATTTGCACAAGCATTTTAAGATTTGATTACATGCCACCTGTCAGACAATGGCAGATTACGAAATGATTTACAATTGTACAAATAATGGTCATTGTTACAATGCAAACACTTATTGGTTTTTGTGGAAACATACGTATGCTTTGACTGGTAAGTATCTTTAGTAGACTTGTTTATTTTAGTTTGAGAATTGTCAGACTTGAACTGAGTAAGCTCGAATGTCTGTGACCTCTAGTTAAGGAAATCGCATAATTCCTTAAGTGAAGGAAACTCTGAGTCTGCATGTTGTGTTGTTTCAAATTCCCGCCTGGTGTGTATGTCTAATCTGCCAAGGGTAAGTGGAATAAGTAAGAGTTCGTGAATTTCAACACTCAGATTGAGAGCCTTGATAGCATTTAGATTGCTTGTTACTTCGTTAACTAATTGGCGAAGATCGTGAGCCGAGTTTGCTCGCACATGTGGCAGATCGAGAAGAGCATTGATGTGTTTCTGAGATATTAATTTTTTGTTTTCATATCTTTTTAGAATCAAGTTCCATGCTATGGTATAGTTAGCAGACGACAAGGACAAATTCTTGATTAAATGTAGTGGATCATTACGTAATGAAGACAACAGATAATGGAATTTGTGAATGTCCGTAAGAGAAGTATTCTCGTGTATGAGCGCGACGTAGGTGTCTTTGAATTGTGACCAAAGACTGTAATCACCTGAGAATTGTGGTAAATTTATACCAGGAAGTTTGATCAGATTGTTGTTATGAGTGCTAAGAAGAGACCCGTTGCCAGAATCATGACTTGATGGTGTATCAATAGGTACCATGGGTGGCGTGAGTATGTCATTAGATTTAGCATAAGCCTCAAAGTATAAAGTTTCAAAATCTGTTCTGTAGGTTTCATGATTCGAATCGTCATTTGTGTCTTCTATTTCAAGACGTGATTGTATTTCCTCGAACTGATCCCAAATAGAAATAAGAGTTTCTGACCTAACTCTGATTGCACTCAGATTTGAGTGGTTATTGACATCGTTTATAAACGTGTGTATGCGTGTAAGCCGAGCTTTGATTATTCCACGACGTTTAATTAAATCACTTCTCTCTTGCGCTTGCATGATGGAAGTTATTGAAGATCAATGAAAGTATAGTAATAGGCTATTATGAAGGTACAGCAGATAGCTTATCTGAATTGTGATGATGTTGCCACTGGAAGACACGCGTCCGCCACTGGTCTTGAAGATGTCCTGATGAGCCGTACTTCAGCTGCTGCTGGGGCCCGTGAGAAGACTCTTGCTACGTCGGTAGGCCTAGACGTTCAAACTGCGTTGTGAAGTCGCCGACGAAACGATTTCTTGCGAAAGCCGATTAAAGTTTTCCACGTGGAACCACGTTGATTGTATACGGCCCGGATGGGACCAAAATGTTGGGGCAAGAGATGAATGGGTGATACATGAAGATGAAAAATGAAACTCTGGAGTGAATGGAGGACCATGTTAAAGATAACAAATGAGTGGACTGTAAATGAAGGCCCTGGTTCAGCGATCCACGGACACAATAACACACACTTTGAATGGCAAATCACAAGTAAAAACACTGTATTTATTAATAACTTATCGAAAGTTAACAGAGAATAACACTAGACCATACGAATGGCCGATGCAGTAAGTAATTTCAGTCTGATGATAAACATTGTTGAAAACAAAGAAACATAGCGTCCTTTTCAACACCAAAGAAATTGATACAAAAATATTAGGATGGCGGTGAGCAATAAACAATGAAGTTAAAGCAAATACCGTAATATTACCCTACGTTTAATACAGGCAGAGTCGATAAAGAAGTTTCCCCGTTGGGGAGGTCCTCCAACTCCCTATACCGCCCTGGGTTAAATAAAAAGTCGGTTTTTGGCGTTTGGAATCTAACGTTCCGCGTGACATCTGTGTGACGATTGATGGAACTACTTCAATAAAACTACGTCACTTTTCTACTAGTAGTTAACAGTCGATGACGACAAATGGCGGAAACGTCAAAATATTAAATACGATCGAATGTTGGCGAATGTTTTGGAATAAAGCAAACTCTCTTTATTAATGAGGATATTTCTGATGGAGTAGACCTAAGCTTAGGAGCTAGGCCGACAATATGTATTGTTCAAGATTTCGATTTGAGTGCCTAGGGCGTACTTACGTCTGAAAACTGTATTGTGGCCTTGGGCCTAGGCTACACTTACGTCCGTTAGGCTTGAACAAGGCATATCTCAAATTATTTCGCACGAAAATGTCACTGACGCCTGCGCAACACTTTATAGTACAATAATAAATCAAAAGTAAATCGTTTTAAAAGACTAGGGCCCAGGGCTAATATGATTGAAATAAAATTGAAGTTTGACGTTTCGTCTGTTGTTTGACTGCACATCGATAATCTACTGACCGTATTTAGCGTGCAGTGCTTTTATTAGTTTCACATTGGAGCCGCTCTCAGCGCGCAGGACGTTAGATTCCGTTTTGACTTGGGAGTAAGGGGACCTCCCCAAAGGGGAAACTTCTTTATCGACTCTGATACAGGAAAGATGGCTGTGTTTCCATTGTTGTGGGAGGAGACAATTTGGATCAGCGCCCCTGGCGGCATTGGCGTTACATTGGGCGCGAAATTCAAATACTGGAGTTAGCGCATAGATTATTTTACCGGGTCGGGTTTGAGTGTAATTTTCCAATTGTACAATTACGTTTCACGACAAAACAAGGGCAAGATGCCCCTGGGCAGGCTAATACATAATATTACTATCGAAAACACTCATACTCAGACTATTTTAGTCGCCACTTCTTGCACCTGAGTGGAGTAATCACAACACTAAGGTTATTAGTGCCCTACGGTTATTTTTTTTTTTTAAGATTGGGGCGAAAGGGGAAACGCGGTGGTACACGGTGAGGGTAGGCCTGTGCTATTCAGAAACAGACAGGGGGAAGGTTGGCGGGGTAGGGGCCGGGGGAACATGGAAAGTGCGCGAATTCTTAAGTGAGCGAATTCTTAACTGCGCGAATTCTTAAGTGCGCGAAACGTCAAGTGAGCGAATGGATACTGCGCGAACTCTTAAGTGCGCGAATTTGTAAGTGCGCGAAAGGACACTGAGCGAAAAGTAATGTGCGCGAAAGGTATAGTGCGCGAAAAGGACACTGCGCGAATTCTTAAGTGCGCAAAACGTTAAGTGAGCGAATCCTTAACTGCGCGAATAGTAAAGTGAGCGAATCCTTAACTTGCGCGAATTCTTAAGTGCGCGAAAAGTAAAGTGAGCGAATAGACAGCTGCAGACCGAGAGTTACTATCTTTTCCAAAAACACGATTTTACAGCTAGCGAGAAGCGCCCGTGCGGGTAGCATCCCACCTAACGTCTTTGCACAGCGGGCAGGTGTCACACCTGCATCAGGGGCCACGGAGATATTAGTAGAGCTTGGGAGTGACATAACCTGAATACTTTCTTTATTTCTTTACATCCTACAGCGCTACTACAGGGTGTACGTTTTTAATTCTAAACTGAGAACTATGTTTTATTAATTAATTCATATTCTTAACTGCCTCTATTTGATATTTTTCTTTATTAATTGAATTAAAACATATTGAGTGCTGACAAATTGGCAAACAGATTGTTAGCTAGCTAATATTTTCTCTAAACGCTACTATAGACATAGGCCTAGGTATGGTCGTGGCCGATTTGTTGTCGGCATCATTGTATCGTTAAGAAAATCACGAAAACCACTATCAGGATGGGGGATTACATCAGTAGACTTCATTCTAGATCTAACCCAGATAACACAAATTCTCAATTCGGCACCGGAAAAGCAAGATCGTTCCTTGGTTGTGGGCGACGTAATTGTTGGAAGCGAAGCGAAGACTTTAATTTCACCGACCCTCAAAAAATTTAGCTCCAATGTTTTTTTTTTGTTTTTTGTTTTGTATTTTTGTCTGTTGTTCGCCCTCTACCGGGCAAACGGCATATGCGATCTTGATGAAAATTGGAGGAGACCTTTGAAATCTTTGAACTTACACAACACACAACCAATCGAAAGAAATATTTTATGAATATCGTACTTTTACGATCTTTTTCGATTTTTTGTGCTATGTTTTCGTGACATTGGGCCGATTCTGATCAAGCGGGTGGGGCTACAACGTTCATAATTTACGTGGACATTAAGGTTACGGTGATTTGTATTGCTTTTTGAAAGAAAAAGTTGAAAAAGTTAGCCAGAATCCAAAGAATAAAGGTTTTAATATGAGTTTTTTAGGTTCATAATAACAATTAACAAGCAACAATAGAAACTTGATAACAATCACCTACAATGCATTCAAATAACAATTTCAAAGAAAAAGTGGTCCTAGGCAAACTAAAAACTTAAAAAAGCCCATCCATCAACGCGGCGGGACTTATGCGTTTTTCTTGTTGGTAACACAGCACGCTAGCGGAACGCTGAAAATTTGTCCCACTTGATGTCGCCAATACAGCGGCGAGTCACGGCAGCAACCCATCACCATAGTATAACCGAATCGTCAGCAAAGTGACACAATGCCATTTTTGCCAATTAGGTACTTTTAATATAGGCACGTGGCAACGTACCCTAAGTTTCTTCCATTTCCCTTCCGTTTCTATTACGTTACCAAACCGGCAGTCAACCGGTACCATATTCAATTGCAGTTGACCACAGTATTGTACCGTACTATAATTGTAGATATATATATCCCCCCCCCCCCCCCCACCCAATACATAAATTTCTAAAAAAAAACGACAGCCAAGCTCCTTCAAAAGTCTTGTCAAAATGAATGAATGAATGTTGTAAGATATAGAAATTGAGCCAATCTTTTCATTCTTCCTCTCTAGTTTCGCATTGAAAAGAAGTCAGATCTTTTCGCCTGTTGACGAGCCGCGCCAAGCTAACCATTTTCGTGGTAAAAAAAGTAAAAACTCAAAATCATAAAAAAATTACTTGGCCATTGAATTTGGTTCATTATGAGAACTTTAAAAAGTCAAATGGCCAAGTAATTTTTTTATGATTTTGAGTTTAACATTTCTACTTTTTTACCACGAAAATGGTTGGCTTGGCGCTCGTCAACAGGCGAAAAGATCTTTCTTCTTTTCAATGCGAAACTAGAGAGAAATGATTGATTGATTGGATATTGCTTAACGTCTCATATTTATGCAACTTGGCTAATCGAGACGAAGGGAGGGACGTGAGGGGTGACGCGGGGGGACAAGGGGTGGGACAGGGCCTGTGCTGGTCAGAACCAGCCACAAGCGTATGGGGAGGGTAGGGGTTTCCCCACGTCGTGGTCGTCTCCGTCTGTGTCATCATCCGTGCCGTGTTGTCATTATCGTCGCCGTCGGGGAGGTAGTCAAATGAAAGATTGGCTCAAATTCTATATCTCACAACATTCACAGCCAAAGACTTTTGAAGGAGAGCTTGGCTGCCATTTTTTTTTTTACTAAAAATTTTTGTATTTGGGGGGATATCACCATCTTTTTGCTGTTTGTTTTCATATCAAGGCGTGAAATACTTGTAAATGAAAATTCAAAGAAAGAGGGAAATTTAAAATGTAATTTTCCATCTAAATTGCTCGAATGTACGGCTTAGACGGAGTTTGATTCACTTTCGAAATTTTTGTAAGAATTAAATTGGTGGCTGCATAGCTCAGTTGGTGAGAGCATCAGCCCGGACGGCTAAGGTCATGCCTAATTTCATGCTGATACTCATTAGGTGCCTTCATGGTGAATGCTGAAATCAGGTAAAAATATACATAACTACATATTAGGATGAGGGTTGAAAAAATGTGGTTTAGGAAATGAGAAGAGGCCGATTGGGTTAAAACACATAAAACAATAACTAATTTGAATAAAAATTCAATTTTTGGGTTAGGAGTATGAGTAATTCCAATTTTAGGGGATGATTTAGGGGGTGTTGGGGGTGGAATATCGCTTGCCTCTCGTCGGATTATTTTTCATATTATTATGTACCATCATGCCAAATGTCATGCTGATAACTCATTAGTGCCTTCATTGTGAATACTGGAAATCAAGGTATAATATTAACTATTAGGGATGGGGGCTAAAAAATGTGGTTAAGGAAATGAGGCCGATTGGGTTAAAACATATTAAAACCAACTCTAATAACTAATTTGAATAAAAATTCAATTTTGGGTTAGAGCTATGAATTATTCCAATTTTAGGGGATGATTTAAGGGGTGTTGGGGGTGGGATATCGCTTGCCTCTCGGCGGATTATTAATTCTAAAAATTTTATCTACGCCCATGCCAAATTTCGCGCAAGGGTTTATTAATGGTTTTGAATTTAAATGGTTTAAAATTTGCATAAGTCTGAGGTACATCTAAGTGTGTCTAAGTTTTCATAGTTCTAAGATGTACCGTTTTCTCTGAGGCTCCATTCCTATCTGTCAGAATCCACATCCAGGCCACCCACCCACCCAGCCAGACGGAATTTTTTTCGACCAAGTTGAGGCACATTTTAAAAATAGAACAGGTTATCGGATCGGGCTAACAAAGTCCATGTATAATATGAACGTTGTAGCCCCACCCGTTTGGTCAGAATTGGCCCAAATGGCACGAAAATATCGTACAAAAAAACAAAAATCTTATATTAAAAGCTTTATTTCTATAGATTCTGGCTAACTTTTTTAACTTTTTCTTTCAAAATGTACTACATCACCATAACCCTAATGTCCGCGTATAATATGAACGTTGTAGCGCCACCCGTTTGGTCAGAATTGGCCCAAATACAGTAGCACGAAAATATCGCACAAAAAATCCGAAAAAATCGTAAAAGTATGATATTCATGAGAAATATTTCTTCGATTGTACCCAAAAACGTGGCAAGTCTAAGTTCAGAGATTTCGAAGGTCTTGTCAAATTTTCATCAAGATCGCATATGCCGTTTTGCCCGGTAAGAGCGAACAAACAGACGGAAAAACAAACAAAAAAAACAAAAAAAAAAAAAAAAAAAAAAAAAAAAAAAAACACCCGAGCTAAATTTTTTTGGGGGGTCAGTGAAATTGAAGTCTTCGCTTCGCTCATCCAACAATTTTACAATTTTTTTTGTAGCGAGTTGATTATATAAATATTTTTTAAATGTTTTTTTCTCTGCATGAAAATGTAACTTAATTCCTGTCATTGTATACGAAGTTAATATTTTAAGAATTTAACCCTTTATAGGGCAGTGGTTTCTATATTTACCACCACCTTTCAAAATCTACACAATTAAATCTGACAGTTTTTCATACTTTACACCCGGTCAAAAAGCTGCTTTGTTTTGTTCTGAATTGGTAGAATTTTTCCTTACTAAATTCTAATGATTAGAACGATTTTTGTAATGGATCAAAAATCGAATTGTGTATAAAAACACAAAAATACACAAATTTCCTGGATGTCCCGGATATTATGCTTGCCTGTAGAAGATTCAATTTGAACATGCAAAAAAATTGCAAAAAAATGAAAAATCGCCAAAAAAATCTATTTTTTGAAAATATACTCAAATATTGATTTTTTTTTCAAATTTGATGTCAATTTGGAATCCAAAATCAGCATTTTTTCCCTGAAAGATCAAGGAAAAAAATAAAAAAAAATTCTAAAATTTAAAAAAAAAATCACAAATTTCAAATTGTTTGGGTTGTAACTAAAATCACCCTCTCCACACAACAAATAAAAACACAACAATGGCAATTACAAAATATTCAAATTAATTAACACATTTACCTGATCCTCTTTCAGTCAGGCTGGGTTTTATGCTGGGCGCCACTTGGGTATAGAGACACGAGAACTCTTATCTTTTGATTTTAAATTTAAATGAAGATAAAACAAGGAAATATTATAATGGATGTGCCAACAGGAGCCAAGGT
This sequence comes from Sweltsa coloradensis, assembly GCA_024449915.1. NCBI lineage: Eukaryota > Metazoa > Arthropoda > Insecta > Plecoptera > Chloroperlidae > Sweltsa > Sweltsa coloradensis. The sequence continues at coordinate 13,790 of JAMZAV010009351.1, read as the reverse complement.
TCTAAAATATTATAACTACAATTTTTATTATCAGTAAGTCTGAGTGACTTTAATGAGGACAGTGTTTAGTCCCAGATGCAATTTCAGAACATTATGGCAATTATTATGTCCCGCTTTCAACACAAAAATCAAGATAAATTACACAAATTACACAAAAATTACACAAAATTACACAAATGTCAAAATGCCTTTTATAATATGATATTGGTTATTGGTTACTACTTCTCAATACGTTTTCTGAAGAATTTCAGCAATTCTAGTCTTTGTTAAAAGTCAATGTTTTTGGTACCAATGATAGCCTATGCTTGGATTTTCGTTTCTTATGCAAATTATGTCGTGAAAATAATGTAAGTGCACTGTTACGTACGTGTCACGCTTTCCAATGTAGTTGCCCCTAGTTAGGCCAAGAAGTAGACTCGTCTGTAGTCCACACGTAGCCCTGGGTAGGCCTAAAGGTAGGCTCTGGGTAGGCTAGTATTCAGGTGCCAACGGCTGCCCGACGTTCTGGCGAAGTAGGCCCTAGGTAGGCCTAGTGGAATCAGATGACACCAGTAGATTGTTGGCCTAGGCTAGGCCTCTCGTAGTCGGAAAACCCCAATTCCAATCCAAAAGTAGTCTGCGAGTAGACCAAACACACCAGGTAGGTGCGTCCTTCCCGAAGACAAAGGAAAATCTCCAGCTCCTCCCTCACACAAACGTGCGCTAGCTGTCCCAAGATCGAAGTGAAGTCAAGTTTTTCCAAAGTTTGCGATCTGTTCTAGAAATTTCCTTCCTGATCTCCTATTGGTTGAAAAATTTGCAAGTCACAATTTTACGGCGTAGGTGATGACGTATGTTGTTGAGTTCGTTTGCACCCGCGGCGCGTGTCAGCTCATGGAAAATTACCAGAGAATAATATTCTGCACATCAGAAATAATGTTTTTTTGTCCACAGAGTTGGCAATGCGCACCAAGCACAACCAACTGTTGCACTTAAATGTTTGGTTGGCGGTGTCATATCATCCGCATGGCGGTGCATTGGCGCGCAGTTTGAAATACAAAATTCACGTAGAAGTTTGTCAATATTAATTATACATTTTTAAAAGAAATCGTTAATGTTATTATTTAAAGGCAATTAATTATTCAAAACAATTATACAATTTAAAAGGCGGGAACAAATTAATATTTAAATATCTTTGAAATTGTCTTATATCAGACCAAAAGGTTACAATATCCCCTCTGAAGGGCAGAAAAATTGAATGTAGTGAAAATTTTGAATGTGCTTCACTAAGTTCTTAAATTTACATTTCATATTACAATTTTATAAGTATTATTTTATTCACAAGCATGGTTATGTTTTGAATGAAATGAGAGTGTGGTTATTTATGTTTTGAATGAAATGAGAGTGTGGTTATTTACCACTGGTTGCAACAGTAGCAATAAATTAATAGTAGTGAAACAATCGTTATTTAGGTACATGACACCACAAAGATACAGGAATATGACATGAAAAGAGAAAGGATGGTTGAGGAACAAATATTACAGGCAAAACCAACACAACACAGTCTATTAACTGAACTAATTATGTCTGCTATCTCACCCCATCCCCTCGAGAAAAATTAAACAATTGAATAAACGTTATCAGTCAGCTACGTGCTGTCGCAAAAAATTAAATTATCGATCAAGTTATTTATAGTCAAATATCTGAAATCAGGTCTAATCAGAATCCTTCCGTCTAACCGCGTGGTTTAACTGTGTATCTGTCCACAAAGTTATTCTCTCATTGAGATAAAGTCAAAGTCAAAATTATTAATCAAGTTTTACAATTGTTAAATTGCACAATGGAAAATCTTTCCAATAATCAACAGAAAATTAAGTGTCACAAGTTATGATTGCGATCAAAATTATTCAGCATTGCTGTTGTTTAAACATAGGTAAAATAACAATACAAAAATCAGCTAATAGAAAACAAAGGTATGATATGATGATACGAAAATGAATATGTAGTAACTATAGTTACTGTCCGGTCTTACAATGGAAAACCGCCCGCTCTTCGCCTTAAAACTAAGTCAAATTCAATTAGGTGTAGTATTCCGCTAGACTAGATTTAATTTTGTTCAACCAATTTAGTATGTCCACTACTCGCTGTACTAAGTTTTCATGTAACAAAGATTTCCGAAACCATCAAATACCTCGGGTAAGAAGGTATTGACTCCTAAATCCAGTTGGGCGAGTTCTCAACTTGTTTTATCAAATTATTGAACTATGTCCAATTTGCGGTTTACTAAATAAACCAAAGCTGTCTAAATGCAGCTTCTACACTTGCTGTGTATCACAGCCTCTCACTCTCTATATCTAATGCTAAACAGGCCCAACTGCACTAGTGAATACTACTTTATTAAAACAATACTACGATCAAAAAAATTACATCGATTATTGTTTACATAACGTCAAAAACTAATGAAAAGGTTATAAAAAAATGTATTTACGCTCACATACCTAATACAAGGTCCTGCAGCCAAGCAACGACGTTATCCCCACTCACTAATATTACACGATGACAACAAAACAAGTTAAATATGCACGATTACTAAAGGTTGATTAATTTTATAAGGTTGATTAAATATTGGTTCAGCCAATACGGTCTCCTCTCTTATTGATAAGCACATCTGTGAAAATTGTACCATTAATCCATGTCAGTGTAAGGTGTTTGTATTTAAATGTGAAAAGTTGTTATTGTTGTAACAAATAAGTCCGCCAAAAATTAAAATTGAAAAACATTTGAACTGTCCACAGTTCAATCCCCCCATCCTCATCTAGTTTCTGTTCAGTATGATTTAAAATTATAAAATTTATTGTTAGGCTCTATCCAATATCACCAAAAAGTCAAATTATTATTTTAAAAATTATTATTAAAATTTACTAATCCAAAATGTGTCAAAAACAAAATATGGTAATACACAAGGTTGCAAAAACAAGGTAACGTCAAGTTCAAGTTTAAATTCACTGTTCAAATATCTCAAATAAATTTTTAAAATTGTTCGGGTCAAATTCCACGAAGGTTTGGTTCAAAATCCAGAAATACGTCAAGTATTATTTTATTATCGAGCTTACTCGAGCAAATTTTTATTTATTTTATTTTAAACCCTATGTCAAATCCTAGTTTGAATTTATTAAAAATAGTTGTAAGTTAAACAACGTTCAGTTCAAAATTATTTCAAATTCAATCCACGTAGTAGTAGGTTCCCATCCGATTTTATCTCGAGTTAATGTTTAATAATAATAATGTGGTATTTTATGTGAACGTAAGTGATGATGTTGATGAAGTTGAGTTTTATGTGGTCGTTAGGAACGATGTTGGTTAAGTTGAATTTTTTGTGGTCGTAAGTGATGAAGTTGATAGTGGGATAGAACAAGTGAATAAAGTTGAAGTTTTTTGGTGGTCTAGGTGATGCGAACTTAGAATTAAGTAAAGTTGAAGTGGAAATAATAGAAGTTATTAACTCGGGAGTCACAATAATCTAGTGTTTAACGTTAGCAACGTGAGGGATAGGACAGTGAGAGAGGACAGTGAGAGATGATAGTGAAGTGAGAGATAGTGAACTGAGAGATAGTGAACTTTGAACTTAAAGTGAATTTTTATTTTTCTTGAACAAAACATAACTTGGAAACGTGGAGACATTGAACTTTTTTATGAATAAACTTCTTGAACTTTGCTTGGAACTTTTTGCAATTTTTGTTGGAACATAACCTCACTTTGAATTTAAAACTTGAAACTTAACGTGAATTCATACATTGAACTGTAAATGGAACGTGACCTTGAACTTGAACTGGGATGTGAACTATTGTGCTTTTGAACAAATTTTTCAACCAATAGGAGATCAGGAAGGAAATTTCTAGAACAGATCGCAAACTTTGGAAAAACTTGACTTCACTTCGATCTTGGAACAGCTAGCGCACGTTTGTGTGAGGGAGGAGCTGGAGATTTTCCTTTGTCTTCGGGAAGGACGCACCTACCTGGGTGTTTAGTCTACTCGCAGACTACTTTTGGATTTGGAATTGGGGTTTTCCGACTACGAGAGGCCTAGCCTAGGCCAACAATCTACTGGTGTCATCTGATTCCACTAGGCCTACCTAGGGCCTACTTCGCCAGAACGTCGGGCAGCCGTTGGCACCTGAATACTAGCCTACCCAGAGCCTACCTTTAGGCCTACCCAGGGCTACGTGTGGACTACAGACGAGTCTACTTCTTGGCCTAACTAGGGGCAACTACATTGGAAAGCGTGATCACGTAACGTAACAGTGCACTTACATTATTTTCACGACATAATTTGCATAAGAAACGAAAATCCAAGCATAGGCTATCATTGGTACCAAAAACATTGACTTTTAACAAAAGACTAGAATTGCTGAAATTCTTCAGAAAACGTATTGAGAAGTAGTAACCAATAACCAATATCATTATTATAAAGGCATTTTGACATTTGTGTAATTTGTGTAAGTTTTGTGTAATTTGTGTAATTTATCTTTATTTTTGTGTGAAAGCGGGGACATAATAATTGCCATAAGTCTGAATTGCATCTGGGACTAAACACTGTCATCATTAAAGTCACTCAGACCGTTGCTGATCATAAAAAATTTGTAGTTATAATATTTTAGAACCTTGACTCCTGTTTGCACATCCATATAAATATTTCTTGGTTTTATCTTCATTAAATTTAAAAATCAAAAGATAAGAGTTTCGTGTCTCTATAACCGAGTGGCGCCCAGCATTATAAACCCCAGCCTGACTGAAGGAAGATCAGGTAAATTGTGTTAATTAATTTAAATATTTTGTTTTTTGTCATTGTGTGTTTTATTTGTTGTGTGGAGAGGGTGATTTTAGTTACATTGGCGCCCAACGTGGGGCCTTATTAATATTAAAAAAAAAAAAAAAAATAGGCATAAGGCAACTTAGAACTTGTTCACGACCCATTTTATTTGTTTTGAAAAATTAAAAATTTTATATAATGGATGCCAACGAGTAGGAAGGTGTATATTCTGAGAGTGAGAATAATACACAATTTAATAATGTTACTAGTGACACGACACCAGAGATCATGGAGGCCACCAGAGGTCCCAAACCCACTCACAACCCAGGCAACCCACTTGCTGAATCCACTCACCTAGGCCTAGAATTCCTCGACCAGTGATGAAATCACAAGGGCCCTAACGAGGATTAACCCAGACCTGCACCATAGGACTACGTCTACAGGTACTACGGGCATTAACCAACAACACAGTGAGTCTAGGAAGTAAGCCTAAAGAAATGTTAACTCACTATGAAAATAGTTTAAAAAAGGGATATGAGGAACGGATGCAGGTTTTGCCAAAATAAATGCAACGTTGTAAGGGATAAGAGGAACGTAAAGCAGATCAAATAGGAACGAGAATTCAAAATTGAAAGCAGGATAAAGTAGGTGTAGTAGAGAGAGATGCAAATAGAACAGAGTGTTGAAGCGTGTGATGATAAAAAAGTGGCTTATTGGAAAATGCTAGAGTGGGATGTGGACGGTCGTTGTTAATTTTTAGAATTAATAATGATAACGTGAGTAAACCTTAGTGTAAGTGCTGCGGGAAGTGAAAGGGTAGGGCGAGATAGGCTAACAATATGACAGTTAGTGATCAAGTTGATAATGGGAGAAACGGTTAAAAAGTTGAATTTAGTTCGTGATGTAAGTGAAAAGTAAGTTATAAAGTGAAAACAAAGGTAAAGTTGATAGTGGAGTGACGTTGATAATGTAAATCTACGTAGAAGTGACGTTCGATGTGAGAGAAAACGGGAGAAACCTAAAAAATGAAAGTGGAGGAAGGTGAAACTGTCGTTAAAAATAATAATAATAAAGTTAAAGTGGAAGTGGAAATAAAAGAAATTTTTAACCCGGGAAGACATAAATAATATAGTTGACACTAATGAGGTGAGATCGAACCAGGAGAAGTGAGTATTGATAGTGAAAGATGATGGATTGTGGGGCCTACTAATTCGTAGACAAAATTAAATAAAACAGTGTAACTTAAACTTAAATATTTTGGTCAGGAATAAGTGGGATTTTGTAAAACAGATGATAAGATAAAAATCAATGACAGATGCGGTTTGGGAAAATTGAAAAACTACTTGAACTATACAAGAGAAGGGAGCGTTGGAAAAATAAGCCTTCAGCAAAAATCAGAAAGTTATGAGAGTGAAAAAAAGGGAAGAAAAGCATTCTAAAATTTAAATGATTAAAATGTAGACCGGTAGGGGTTAGACACCCAGGTGTCGACACTAGGGCACACAAAGCCTAAATAAACATAACCTAAAAACTTTCTTTTCATAAATTAAAAATATGTACTTTAAACTAACACAAACCTAATCAACAACAATTTATGAACTAAACTTGACTGCTACATAAAATATAAATTGTGAATTTTAAATAATAACTTTGAATTTATTTTTTTAACTGTGGACTAAAAATATAAAATGAATTTGAAATTAAATTGATGAATAGAGAACAGAAAGTGACAGGAGCTTTGAGGGATAAAACCTAAACCAGTAGAGAAAAACACAGTAGGGCCTAAATTAAATTACAAACATTTTAAAACCTACCAGTTGATAAAATAGAAGAGTATGGAAAGATTTCAACCAGCTGTTTATAAAAATTGACCTTGACTAAAAATAACATATGCATAGGGCCAGCCTCCACAGATAGACACTCTAGCTAAAAGCAATAAAAACTAATGACCTTTATTAGATAAGATAAAACAAATCTTCACTGACTGGCAATGAGTACAGTCACTAAACAAATAGTAATACACATCTTAAAGGAGAACATTTATAAGCACATTAGGTTGTCACACTAACTGTGTGCATGTCACACACAAACTTGTTTTGTCACACACATAATATATGTTGTCACACCCAAACAAAATATAACCTACATTTTTAAAACAGTAAAACTTTTTGAAGTTTAAAATTACCTAATAGTTGGATTTGTTTACAAACTTAAAAACAAACTTACTTGTTATATAAAATAATTTAAACATAGTTGGACTGTATAAAAGTTAGATTTTAAATTGTAGTGGAAATGTTGAAACGTTGAAAGTGAAACTTCGGAATCTGAAGTTGAATTTAATTTTTAACCTTGGCAAACAAACTTAGTTCATTAAAACTAAACAAGCATGTAAAAGTAAAAATAGAAACTAAAATAAAATAGTAAACTTGAGAACTTTCAGTGAAATAAAGATAAGGCAGAGAGAGTGAAACAGAAACAGATAGTGGAGTGTTAGATGATGATAGGAGGGTGAGTATAAATACTGATACAATTTACGGCGTAGGTGATGACGTATGTTGTTGAGTTCGTTTTGCACCGCGGCGCGTGTCAGCTCATGGAAATTACCAGAGAATATATATTCTGCACATCAGAACTAATGTTTTTTTTTTTGTCCACAGAGTTGGCAATGCGCACCAAGCACAACCAACTGTTGCACTAAAGTTTGGTGGCGGTGTCATATCATCCGCATGGCGGTGCCTTGGCGAGCAGTTGAAATACAATTCACGTACCGTTTGCAATATAATATACATTTTTAAAAGAAATCGTTAATGTTCATTATTTAAAGGCAATTAATTATTCAAAACAATTATACAATTTAAAAGGCGGGAACAAATTAATATTTAAATATCTTTGAAATTGTCTTATATCAGACCAAAAGGTTACAGGGTAGAAAGAAAAATTTTGGGTCCCAACATTATGCCCTATAAAGGGTTAAAGTAAAAATTTACAAAAACAGTCAATATTGATTAAATAAGTTTTAAATCTTATTTACATGTGTTTAATAGAACCTTAATTGGATGAGCGAAGCGAAGATTCCATTTCACTACCTTGGAGGAAAAAAAATCAGTAATGTTTTTTTTGGATTTTTGTCTGTTGTTAACACGATTCGGCTAAACCGATACTTCCAAATTGCTATGAAATTTTCTGGAGGGCTTTGAAATTTATGGAACTAAAACTGCCACGTTTTGAGCACAATGGGAAATTATTCTCTCATGAAAATCGCAATTCACGATTTTTTCTATTTTTTAAAAATTTCTTCGACCTTACCAAACCACATGTTTTGTCAGATTGTAATGATTTTCACAGAAACCTTAATTTCTATGAATTGATATATTCATGTAAATTTATGCGTTATCAAAAAAACTATTATTAGAAAAACGCAATTTTACGACTTTTCAAATTTTTTTAAATTTCTTAGGCTTAAAACTCCTACATGCGTTTTATCGGATGTAATGATTTTTTCACAGAACCTTAATTTTATGAATTAATATATTCGTGTAAAAATTTGTGTGCGCAAAATCAAATAATTAATTTCTTATGAAAATGTCAATATTACAATTTTTCCTTTTTTGTTAAAATTACGATTAATTAAAAAAAAAAAAATTACGTTAATTTTTTATGTTTAATTGTAAAAATGTCTTCAACTTGGTAATGATTTTTTTACAGAACAACAGAAAATCCGCATAAACACATGGCAGCTCAATGCACCATTTACTCTCATCCAAACAACGCGGCGGGACTTTAAGCGTGTTCCTAGTGTAGGGAAAACGAGTATAGAAAAGTGATCTACTTCTAAATAGTGCATATCACAAAAATGGATCACAATATAATTATTTTTATAGTATAGCGTAGCGAAGATTCCGTCACTAAACTGGAGAAAAAAATCCGGAATGTTTTGTTTTTTTGCTTTTTTTCTTTTTGTTTTTTTGTATTTTTGTATTTTTGTTAAACACGATTCGGTAAACCGATACTCAATTGCGATAAAAATTTATTGAGGCCTTCGAAAAATTCTAAATAGAATGCTACTTTTTTAGCGCAATCGAAAAATAATTTATCATCGAAATTTCAATTTTACGATTTTTTTCGATTTTTAAAATATTTCTTCGGACTAATAAAACCTACATGCTTAATTTGGTTGTAACGATTTTTTCACAGAACCTAAAAGTTTATGAATTTATATAATTGTTTGTAAATTGAGCGAAGCGAAAATTTTATTACTTATAAAAATCGCAATTTTACGATTTCTAAAAACTTTCTTCGACTTATAACACCTTTTTTAAATCATTAGACTTTTCACTCAATATACACACTGATTTATTTAAAAAAATGGTGATATTGCGACTACTTTTCACGCAGTCTTAACAAACAATAACAACAAATAAACAAGACAAAAAAACATTTCAACAAAAAAATTATAAATAGGCCCCTATGCGCTGTATTAGTACCAAATTATTAACAAAAAAGTTTTTTATCAATAACAAAAAAAAAAAAAAACAGAACATTAAATTGATCTGTTGGACAGTTGGGTATGAAATAAACTATTGATCTAGTGATGAAAATGAAGGCAGAACACTCTTCCAAATGGTGGATATTGGACACTCGGCACACTGGCTTGTATTGCCACACTTGAAATCAAAACCACTTCCTTGATTTTCCGTGTTGTGGATTAGGGACTCATGTGCAAGGGATTGAAGCGGTCTTTTTGAATGTTTATTTGTGCTTGTTTGTGTGGTTGTATTGTTGTATTGTTTGAAAAAGAGTGCATGAAAAGTAGTCGAAATATCACATTTTTTTTGTAATAACAATAAGTATTAACAGTGAAACGTTAATGATTCTATATGTGTAAAGTTACTACCTGTTATATAGTTTTAATTTTTGAACATAAAACACCTACATGCTTTATCCGATCGTAATGATTTTTTTACATCACCTGAATTTATGAAGTAATATATTTCGTGTGAAAATTTGAGCGCCAATCGAAAATATTTTTTTCATGAAAATCGCAATTTACGATTTGGTCAATTTATTTAAACATTCTTTGACTTTACAACGCCTACAGGCTATCGATTGTAATGATTTTTTCGCAGAAACCTTAATTTCTGAATTTTATTTATTCGTGCTGAAATTTGAGCGCAATGAAAAACCTCCCTCCAAATAATTTTCATGAGAAAAAACGCAAGTTTACGTTTTTCTTTTTTATTTACCATGTATTCGACTTATAACACCCTTCATGCTTGATCCGATTGTAACGATGTTTTTACAGAACCTAATTTCCTATGAATTAATATATTGGTTTGAAATTGAGCGCCCCCAATCGAAAAATAGTTTTCATGAAAATCGCCAATTTTACGCTTTTTTCGTTCAAAAAAAAATGTACGTTCATTCCAACAACGCGCTTGAAAAAGCGTTGCGAAAGTCCTAGTTGAAATTATACAACTGAAAATGCTAGTCAGAATAACTGGTGCGTACGATATATGAATATGTACGTCGATAATTGAAACGTGGGGGATCACCATTTCCGTAGGAAAACACACTTTCATACTTATACGCGTTGGAAGCGGACGGGAAATAAAGTAAGTCTGAGATTTAGCATTCAAAAATTATCGAAATCTGCCATGATTTTATTGTTATTTACTAACATTACTAAACAGCACGAAATCGATCCCCGAAGCCTGAGCGGGGAATATGTCATCGCAAGCCCGCTCTTCCTCGTGTCGCGCGCCATCTGCAGCGTGCTTGCGTGCCTAACACTTAATGTTTCGGACCGGAGATACTACACTAAACCCCGCGAAAACTGGAAACTGCGCGAATTTTAACTGCGCGAATCGTAAAGTGAGCGAAAAGGACACTGAGCGAAAAGACACTTGGCGCGAATACTTCACTGCGCGAGCTCTTAAGTGCGCGCATTTGTAAGTGCGCGAAAGAAACACTGAGCGCAAAGTACACACGTGCCCGAAAGTAAAGTGCTCGGAAAAGGACACTGCGCGAATCTTACGTGCGCGAAACGTTTAAGTGAGCGCATCCTTAAGTGAGCGAAAAGTAAAGTGAGCGAATGGACACTGAGCGAAACGCTAAACTGCGCGAAAGGACAGTGAGCGAATTTCCTTAACTGCGCGAATTCTTAAGTGCGGGGCGGAAAAGTAAAGTGAGCGAATGGAAACTGCGCGAATTCTTAATGCGCGGAATAGTAAAGTGAGCGAAAAGGACATGAGCGAAAAAGAATAGATGCCCCGCCTAAAAGGACACTGAGGCGAAAGTTTCGCTCACTTTGCGTTTCGCCACCTTAAAAAACCGCTAACTTCAAAGTTTCGCGCCACTTAAGGATTCGCGCACTTCATATTGCCGCGGGGCGTGGGTTGTGACGAAATCAGGCGCGGGGCTTGCACGGGGAAGGGGTTGTTGGGGTTGTACCCCAGTCGTGATCGTTGTCGCATGCGTCATTTCGTCCGTCTTGTCATTGTCGTCGCCCCCATCGTTCCGGTGAGGTAGTCAAGAAGGGGAGAAAAAATTCTCCGAGGGCAGACGACGCTCTTCTTTGCCTTGTACGATGAGCATAAGAGGTTAAGGCTCTGAGGGCTATTCGAATCCCAGGGTTCAGCATGCTGAACCCATCCTGGACACTCAGACGGGTCGCGTGGATAGGACACACAACTTGGTGTGCATATTATCATGTATACTGCCACTACAAGCATTTTAAAACCGATATAGTAGGCCATGGGGAGGAGTTGTCATTCCTTTTAATTTTAGCTTCAGTGATCGCAACTCCCCCCCCAAAAAATAGATGAACTATTATATTGCATCTTTTTATTGCAAGTGTAGCTATGGTGAAAACAAAGATTATGATCATCCTTTATTCAATTTAGGGTTAGGCCTATTAATAATATTAAAGTTGTGCCGGGAAAATAGATTAGTAATACTTTGTATACACTTTTAAAAATAGTATAATCTATTTTTCAGTAACCAATCAAAATATTAAATACACAAGAACAACATACAAATATAGTAGGCTAGTGTAATAAAGTAACTTTTGAGCATGTCTGAAAGATAATAATAAAATAATGACATGTTTTGTTTTTTTGAGAAAGCGCCACTGCTTCGTTTTAACCCCTTCTTAATGTTTTTTAATTTTTTTTGGCGTCAGAGGGGTTTTGGTAATGTAACCCCCAATGCCCCCAGGATCGCTGTTTTTAGTTGCCCCCTTTTTTACAGCCTCTTTCCTGATTAAACGTAGTGTTATTTTACGGTTTTGGGGTAAAGTGCACAAATACCGGAGGCTGTGAAAAACAAGGCAGTCAAGTGTTGCAAAACCGGTCGAACGGCTACTACATAATGATCACTGATTTTATTTGTATATACAACTTTTTGAGAGTAAGTCAATCCCTCAAACGTAAATATGATCTAAACATTACTACTAAGCCCGGGCGTGTACTATCTCCCCCCCTGCGGTTTTGTGAGCATTTGGGAAAAAAACCCTTCGTTGCCAGCATTGACTGATACAGTTGAACTTTAAACATGGTTACAAGTGTGTTAAAGTTTTTGTCCCCCAAATAATAAAGTTTTTTTATTGTTTCCTTTCCAGTAGGGTTTATTTCGTTCAAAAACTGCTTTTGATATATTGGGCGGTCTGTTAAAGCATAGCAAGGTTACATTTTCGTTTTTCCCAAAAATAGTTCCCCAAAATATCCTCAAAATTACAAAAAATAACTTCTTCTCTCCTAAAAAAGTTAATTTATTATTTTCAATAAAAATTTAATCCGCCAAACCCCTTTTTAAGGTTCCTTAATTTTCAAAACGATTAACCCTTCTAAATTAAAAATACATTTTTTCTAATAAATTTACTTTTACTAAGTAGTACAAACCCTGAAATTGTTGTAGTTATCATTAGAAAACCTGCAAAGTCCCAGTGTTTTTGGATAGACCTATTTTTCATTTCAAGCCTGATACGCTAAGTTTGTTTCACACCACCGTTAGATCGTCTGTAGATTCAAATAAAAAACTTCAAAGTCATCTTTTAAGTATGAGCAAAAGATTTGTTTTTTAATTTATCAATTTTTCAATGTTTTGATCTTTAAACATGGGGCGTATTTCGTCTTTCGAGAAATATACATCCGTTCCCGGGACCAAAAAAACTTTTGTTCGTTGCTTTAGCCCGTTGCTTCACTAGCCAAAAAAGTTCGAAGTAAGGAGAGAGGTGTTCGTTTTTAAAGGTCAGGTCATCCTTTTTTTAATAATTTTGAAGGGTGTTTCTATTTTTAATAGAAATATTTTTTTTAGCAACAAGAACTTTCCTTTTTTTTCGGGACACAAGCTGGTATACCTTAGGGGGAAACCTTGTTTTGGATGGAACCTATGCACAGCTTCTATATCCGAACTCCGAACGTATTCCAAGAGTAGCAAAAACCCATCACTATACTTTCAAAGTCTTTGTTTTTCCCGTGAAATGTTAGAATCTCCAAATTTTTGTTTCTTCCTATTGGGCGGTTTTTGACTTGATTTGCTAATTCAGCTATAATCTTTCCTTTTCCTCCCCCCCATGAATTAAGTTTTTAAATGTTCCGGTTTTTTAAAACCCCTTTCCCCTTTCAATTTTTTGATTAAATAAACCCTTTTCATTTCCCAAAGTCACTTCAGCTCATTTACATTTATACTTTTTTTAGTGTCGCAACCCCAATCACCTTGAAACCCCGGCCTCAGCGAACTTTCACGACCCCGCAGGAGACCGCCAAACCTTTTTTTGCCTTCTTTGATTTTTATTTTTGATTTGCTTGCTCACACCCGCGCCCCTCTAATGTACGCATTTTTTCAGTGCAAAATCAAAATAATCACCCTCACTTGGGAGGTTTCCGCACATCAAAAAGTTAGAGCACTCATCACCGTAGCTATCTACACACTGTAGCGCGGAGCGATTTGGGGGGGAACGAAAAAAAAAAAAAAAAAAAAAAAAAAAATAATTAATAAAATA
>JAMZAV010009350.1:0-23891 GCA_024449915.1 Sweltsa coloradensis | reverse complement strand
AAAAAAAAAAAAAAAAAAAAAAAAACCCCCGGAAAAAAAAAAAATCTTTTGTTAAAAAAAAAACCCTCAAAAAAAAAAACCCAAAAAACAAAAATTTTTTAGCAGAAAGAAAAAAGAAGAAAAAAGAAAAAAAAAAAAAAAAAAAAAAAAAAAAAAAAACAAAAATTCCGGAAATTTTTTACTTTTTTTTTTTTTTTTTTTTTTTTTTTTTTTTTTTTTCCCAAAAAAAAAAAAAGGGGGTTTTTTTTTTGGAAAATGGAATCTTCGCTTCGCTCGCTACCCACGCTCACCCCAATTATTAATTTTTATTATTTTTATTATTAAATTATTATTATTTTATATTTTTATTTTATCTCATATCATCATATCATCATCTCATCACATCTTTTTTAGTATCACACATTACTTTGCGTAAACCAACAATTTATCAAAAATATTTTTAATTGTTGACTAAATATACAAAGTTATTACAATCATTGTACATTTTTAAAGCTAAAACACCATCATATTGCACCGCCCCCACCAGCAACCAAAAAACGGAAAAATTGGATAATTGTTGAAAACATATTAAAATTAATAAAAATAATTTATAGGTACACACAAAAATACAAAAAAGTACATGCATACAAGTATACCTTTTGCACCGCTCAAATTGTAAAAATAATTATATACATACAAAAAAAAATGGGTCAAAGTGAACCGTATTAAATCCTTTTTTTTACACCATAAATCACGCAATCTCTGCGTTTTTTAAAAAACAAATTAAAATATGAAAAAATTAGTATTTTTTTCTTTTACGCATATTTTTATTGCGTGCTCAGTTACATTTTCAATAAAATGTTCTGCTCCACCGGTAGTGCACTGACCATAAACTTTCTCTTAGGGTGAGACCTTTTCATTCCCAAGCATCCACAACCCGCTTTCCCTAGTATCCCACGTCCCAACCCCCCCAAAACCCGCTTAAACCCCACAGTTTAAAACCCCTGGCTTCTAAGCATTGGGCATGGGGGCGTATACTTCCTGATCTTGTAAAATCTCGGCAGCAAAACAAGGCGTCGTCGGGGGTTCTCGGGGGGTACAGAAAGTCCACTATAAAAGTTTTCCTTGTTATGAGTTCGTAATAACTAGATCAGGTCTTTCCCCTCAGATCGCAATTTGGAAATTTTTGTTTAAACTCGGATTGTTTTTTGCCTTTTCCCTGGGGAATAGCCTAACTAACTGTTCAACACAGCATTACCCCTCCTGTCCAGAGCGTATAAATTCGACACGATTCAAAAATGTGGTAAAGTTTCTCCCCATAGTCAACCGGCGAAGTTAGTAGGAGTTTTCCGTACCTCCGAGCCCATTTAGCCCCACTGATTAATCGCCCTTTGTAAAAAACCGCCGCCCCCGAACCGTTAAATCGCCCATTGAATAAAAAGGGTTTTACTACCCCCGAGTTTACTAGAAGGGCTTACCCTTCCCTGGTCTGCTTTTCGAAGAAGTCTTTCTTTTTAGTTTGTGACGGGGACCATTTCTTAGTTGTTAGCCAAATAGCCGCGGCCTTTGCGGGAAGTATGCCTATCGGGGTCCGTTTGCAATTTATTTTAATGCTATCTCACCTCTTGCCCCACTGTACCCCCCTGACACCCAATGCGGTTTGTACCCCTTGTAGCATTACGTCTCTAGTCCAAAAGGAACTGAAATCTTACTTCTACCTCCGATCACAACCGCTTCCCGAAAGAAATGGCAACAGTCGTGGACCCTAGGTTTTCTCCAATACGTTTCCTAACTACCTCCTTTTGTGAGGACCACGCAATATCTTACAAAAATGGATCACTGCCGTAAAAAGCCGAAACGGAGGGCTACCGCCCGCCATCTACAGATCTTAGTTTTTAACGGCCTGCACCCCCCCCCTTTCCCTGGGCAGTACACCCCCTCTGCGCTGGCACGCGAGGGAGTGTAGCCACCGTTTTTGCGGCCCCTTCATTTTTCGGGCAAATTTATAAAGGCATCTTTCTCTCCTCCCCCACCTTTATAAACTCAAGCCTGGGAGGAGAAAAGTCCTTAAAGGGACTAACTTCTGCCAGGGGGCAACGGAGAAACATCAATTTTTTTGTAGGTCTTCCAATTTTCTCCATTCAGCTACTGGCGTTTGTTGGACTTGAAAACCCGTAGGAAAGCCCAGATGTGGGGCCTCCCCATCGTTCAATGCTTTCATTGGAGTCCTTGTATGAGAATACAGTTTGGAAACGTATCTCGTGTTTTTCTGCAGTGAACTTAGCGAGCCATTTTTTGGGTTAAGTCAGTCCGCCCCCTTGGCTGCATCCCCAGCTACCCTCAAAAGACGTCGTAAGCCAATTTTTTTTTAGCGCTAAAACAAAATCATCGGCATAGGCGTATGGAAATCGTTGACTATGAATTTCAGCCCCAAAACTATCACTTAAGTTTGGGAATCGCTCTAATGAGGCTCAAAAAGCTAGATTTAAAAAGAATTGGGGTTAGCGGGCACCCTGTTTTTCCCCCGCTTTTAGCTCAATATCATTTGTAAGCCCTTTACCTTTCTAACTTAGTAAACTTCCATGGGCATGTCGCTAGATCTCTAGAACTTTTTGGTACGCCCAGTTTTCTTTGTGCCTCCTTCATATACTCGTGTGGTACTGACCCAAAGGCATTTGAAAGATCAAGCCAAGCTGCATATACCTCTTTTTTGTGCCTTCTGGCGTTGCCCAATTATAGTTTGGGCAGGACAAATTATGCTCTAGGCATCCCTCAAATTCCATGACCCCTTTTTGCATTGGTGAATGATGTTGTTACTAATGCCCAGTTCGATAGCCTTCCTCCCAGGATTCCTGCATATATTTGCTCATAGTTAAATCCTAATGTAAGAGGTCGCCAATTGGACAAGTCTCCCTACCACCCTTTTCCCTTGTAAATTACACATTCTTAAACTTTTTCCATGCTCGCTACGCTCATCCGATAATTAAAATAAAAATAATTAATAATAATAATAATAATAAATAATTATTATTATTAATTATTATATATAATAAATAAAAATTATTATTATTATTATATTATTATCTCATCATCATCATCATCATCATCATCATCATCATCATCATCATCATCATCATCATCATCATCATCATTATCATCATCATTATTATTTTTATTATTATTATTATTATTATTATTTTTTTTATTATTATTATTTTAATTATTTTTATTATTATTATTTTTAAATTATTTTTTTATTGGATGTATTTCATCCCAACTCGGTTAAAACGGAGCAAACATGTTGTACGGACTTACGTCAAGTACTTCCATGTGTACCTATTACATACATTATTACTTTTGTCTTAACTCTAACAAAAATAAGTCATTTTAAATTGTAATATTGTTGTAGATGATGTTTTCTTTCTGCTGTGTACGGTCGGGGCCCGGGATTTCCCTCGTCGCCATCCTATCATTTGCTCTTCGGACTATGGGAAACCACGAAAACCATGTCAGGAGGGAAAGCTGTCTCGAAATCTCGAAGTATCATTCTTAGTTTAGAAATTTACGAACTATTCTACACGTGTTGAGTATTACTGCTTTTGAGTCTCGATGTATACATTGGGTTGAAGATCTAGTTGTTTAATGCTTTCATGTAGCTTCTTCGGTATGATGCCGTTGGCTGATATAATGAATGGGATTGTTTTAAACCTTTTTCTGTTTCCACATTTTCTTGATCTCAATTGCAAGTTCACTATACTTGTAAATTTTTTTTTCTTCCACGTTGGTCTCGACGTTATAGCACATTGGGATAGCAACGTCCGATAAGGGTAGTTTCTTGTTTCTTCTTGTCAATTATTATTAAATCCGGTCTGTTGTGATGTATCGTTTGGTCTGTTTAACTGGGGGCGGGTCGTAATAAAATTGTAATCTTTACTATCTAGTACTTTCTCGGGTTTGTATTTGTAGTAAGGTGTGTGTGTGTGTCAATGAGGTTTGTACTTGATTGCTAGTTTTTGATGAATAATGTTAGCTACTTGGTTATGTCTGTAGAGGTAATCTGTTTGACATAGTGACTTGCCCCCGGGATATGATGTGTTCGATTGTTTCACCCTTTGCACTACTTTTTTCTACATTGATCGTTTACGGGCCCGCATCTTGTATTATGTTTTTTTATAATTGTTCGTCGCAATCACTCTGTCTTGAATAGCCATCATAAACCTTCTGTTTCTCCAAATAGTTCCCCGTTGTTTAACCACCTATTTGATGCTTTAATATCTACGTGACCTTTGGTAGTTCATCATATGTCTTCTTGTGTAGGGTCTTTTCTGAGAGACGTAACTCTTTTGAAACGTCAGTTTATGAGTTTCCCTTGTAGATTGACATTTTCGTTTGCTAGATTGAGTGGAGTTAATGTTTTTGTCAGCTAGCACCACAGCCCTATGCAGTGTGGATTGGTTGCTCTTTGTAAAAAAGTATTTTCTTAAAATGTCTATTTGTTTATAATATAAGTTTTTTCAGATCAATTAGGCCCCGTCCTCCTTTTTCTCTGGAAAGTGTCAATCTCTCTATGCTGATTTAGGATGATGTATTCTGTGTTTGGTAAGTGTAGTACGAGTTAATATTTCCAACGCGTGGATGTCTGTCTGCGTCCATTTAATGATTCCGAATGAATAGTCAGTTACTGGACAGAAATATTTATTTATTGCTGTGATCTTGTTTTTAAACCGTTAGTTGCGTCTTGAGGATAGACTTTGTCGTTTCTTGTATGTATCTATAAATTTTGCTTTCATAACTTTATGTTCAATTCTGGCAGCTTGTGAGAATCCTAAATATTTGTATACATCGTTATCGTCCATTATTCCAATCCTATTTCCATCATCTAGCTGGATCTCTTCTGCTTGTGTAACCTTACCCTTTTCGATATGTAGCGTCTTACATTTGTCTACTCCAAACTCCATGCAGATATCTTGATTAAATTTAATGTTGTATTGACTAGACTGTTTAGTTGAGCAAAATTTGATGCATACAACTTTAGGTCATCCATGTAGAATAGGTGGGAAAATTGTGTGACATACCACATTATTGCCCTTAAATTTTTAAAATCCGTATGTCGATTCGTTACATATGTGACAGTGGTTTAATGACAGACAAAACCATAATGCACTTAATGAGTCCCCTTTGGGAAAAATGCCACTTTTAAATTTGTATTGGATCTGTAGTTATCTGCTGGTTTTTCATATTTAGTTTTAGTGTTTTTTCTCCATGTCTCCATTACGCCCTTCAAAAAGTTTAAAAATTATTACTGGGTTGTTTTTATATATTTGTAAAATCTGAATAAGCCATGTGTGTGGGGTTGAGAAAAAGGGGCTTTCTTGTAGTCAATGTAGTTTACGTGAATATTCCTTTTCTTATTTGTGCCTGATTCATTACAGTAGAGTCAATAATAGTTGTTCTTTACTCCCTGTGAGTTCTTACAGCACCCTTTTTTGTTCCTGGGCCATGATATTGTGTTCTTCGCAATGATTATATACTTTATTTGTTATGCATGAAGTCAATATTTTATATATAGTTGGTAGACATGTAATTGGCCGATATTTACTTTGGGTTCTTCGTGTCATTGTCCTTTGGTTTGAGAAAGGTTACTCCTTCAGTAAAGAATTCGGGTATTTCTTTAAAATCCATTTATAAAAATCGTCCCAGACATTTTCTGATTTGATTGTGAGTAGTATTGAATTTCTTTTACCAAAAATTTTGAATATTATCATTACCTGGTCTTTCCGCTATGTGTAGCACTGATTGTCGACTTTAATTCATCAATAGTTTATACCTTCGAAACTCATCTCATTAATATCGCTCATCCTAGCTATTTCATCTTGAATCCATTGTGCATCCTGGTTGTGTGCTACTGGGTTACCCCATATTCCTGTCCAAAATCTTCTATCTCTGTCTTAGTTGGTGTTCCATTTCCTATTATTTCTCGGTACTAGATAGTTGTTGGTAAACTGTTTTTCCTTTTCTTTAAACATTCGGTTTTGTTCTTTTCTAATACTACATTTTTTATAAACTTTTTAATCTCTTAGCTAGAGCACTTACTTTTTGTTTAAGTGTATCCAAATATCGTGAATGAATTCGTTAAGTGTTTCATGCTTTGCGTGAACCTTGAAACTTTCAAATTATTTTGGCAGTATCTTATCACATTTTAGATCGATTACCCTTCGGTATTGTTCCCGTCGACCGATATCTCCTAAGCTCAAAGATTTTCCCAAAATAGTCGCTTTTTTCCCATTTCGTACTTTTCTTCTCCTGTTTTGGGCTTTGAAGATGTTGCAGATTTTACCATTAAACCCAAATATCTAACCCTGCTACCAGCGGCACAATAAATTGCCGCATGAACGTCTGCAATGATAGTTCGTCTTGTGTGTAATCTGATAAAAAATGTGTGTTTTATTATGTGTACCGCTGTCTTCATTTCCTTTGATGCTTGGGTTTAGGTATGTATGGTCTTCTGTTTGGGTTGTATGTGCGCAAACTCTGACATGGCTGTTGTAAAAGCTAAAGCTAGGATGTTCTTTAGATTGATCATGTCAGGTGTATTTTCTATTTCGTTATGCATATCTACCTCTTGTGTTTGATCGTCTAGTTGTTCTGGGGATCTTGATCTTCGTGGTTGGTTTTGGTTTTTTCTAGTGGTTCTGGCGTTCTGGTAGGCCTGGACGTTCTGGTAGGTCTGGATGTTCTGGTAGGCTGGACGTTCTGGTAAATCTGGATGTTCTGGTTGGTCTGGACGTTCGATAGGTCTGGACGTTTCTGGTTTTGGTCTGGAAGTTCGGTGTGTCTGGTAGATTTGAAAGTTCTTGCAGGTATGGCAAAACCGGTTTTTTCTGGAGTTTAGTAGCTTTTGGTATGAAGTGGTCTTCTTCTTCGCTGTCCTCTGCTGATGTATTGCCCCTTATCATCTTGATGCCTTGTAGTTCGTTCTTCACTTCGCGTTTTATTTCTATTTAATATGTTACTGGTAAAATTTTATTTTTAACTACAATTCTTCTTTGGTCAGCTATTCTCTGTTCACTTACTTCTAAAAATGGATATTCACGAACAAACTCCCTATTGGAGCTCTTGTCGATAACCTATTAAACAGTCTCTAATAACGTTACCCTATAATAGCTACGCATCACACAAAAAGTTCATATCTTCTGTCCATTTGATGCGTTGTCTCATTTTCCAGCTTTGGTGGTCTGTAATGATTCCCATTACAGAAACATCCATCGTCCTGTTTACTCCCTATTTTTCCTTGTTTTTAGATAATTATTCTACTATCTGTCAAAGTCACCTATTATTTGTTATTGTTTTTTAAAGTCAATGCACTTAAAAAAGAAAGAAAAACACTTTCTCAATGATTCATCATTTCAGGGGGGTGATGAGGTCTTCGGGTTCTCAAACCCCCTTGCCTTTTCGTTTTGATAAATCTTTTCTTATTTGACGAATTTAGAAGACTTCAATCTTCTCGATTCTGCAAAATAATTAACGGTGCTTACGTAAAATGCTAAAAATTATACTATTTTTAGATATATTACCTTCTGAAATTACAAATAAAGCCCGTAAATGAATATTGCCTACCACTAACTGTCAAAAAAAAACAAAATTCAACTGTTTCACTGCTTTTTATAGCCTAGGTCTATTCAATCATATATTACTCCAAAATAATGGTATAAATAATAAAACTATACTTCCCTTCAATGTCACTTGTAGTACGTCACTAGTAGATCAGATGCAGTCAAAATTTGAGATTATTATTATTATTATTATTATTATTATTATTATTATTATTATTATTATTATTATTATTATTATTATTATTATTATTAGTTTAATTGATTCTAAAGAACAGAGAAACGTCCACAAATCTAGCTTTGTCTGCTACAATTGAAGGTATTTACAATCCGTCCAGTGTCATTAATCGGGAAAATAGAAAAAATTTTTGCTTCGCATTTATTACTATCAATTTTTAACGTTCGATTGTTTTATTTTCTATGTAAGGCCTATGTTACTGAATTTTTTAAAATCAAATAGCTTACACGTTAATTGGTTGAAAGCAGGATTTTAGTTTTTTTCTCGATCTAGGTCGTAGCTTCCTTCTCTAAGTTCACAAAAAATGTAACTGTATTTACTTTGAATCATAACATCAAATTAAAAATTAAAAAAATGATTGAACATAAATTATTCCAAAACTTTTGTTAACTCAAAAAAATTTAGCAATTGCAATTGAGTTGAAATCATTGATTAAAAAAAGGGTTTACAACAAAATTTTTGTAAATTAATGAACATTTTTTAATTTTGGTAAGTAGTTTTGTTTTGTAAGGGGTATTTTTGGTTGTAACTGCGTTGTAACTGCGTCAATGATGTCACACAACTTTAGACCAAATAAGACATCCTCCTCGCACCCCCCCCCCCCCGCGATTGTCAAAGTTTGTCACAAAAGTGTCACCCCCCCCCTTCTACACAAACACCGCCCACCATCCTCATAAGCCATATTCTGGTGAAATATACTAAAACAAAATTTATTCACACTAAGATAAAATTTTTAAAAAATAATTTTCATTAGAGCGTCAAAAAATCTAATCGTTATTTTTAAGTAAAAAAAAGTAATTATATGTAGTTCGCTTGTATGGATTTCACAGTCAGCACAACCTTCTAAAAACCTACAATAAAAATTATTTTGCACATATTGTCATAATTTATGTAGTTAATAGTTATATAACTTACAGTTTAAATCACAATTTTGAAGTTGAAACGATATTTGTTAAGATTTAACAATTATTCTTTGTTTGCCTGTTGGACAGATCCATTGTAACCAATCACTGCCACGCAAAACTTTAAAATGAAATTAATAGTTTTAAATGTAACGTGTGTATATATTCTAGTGCACAACTCAACGACAACGATGAAGAAAACAGTGGATGAGAAAACAAACAAATCTGCCATGACAGTACAGAATTAACAATGTAAGTGTTGCAAGAGAGAATGAGGATAAAATCTCAAAGCTAACGAGCGTAACGTGTGTCGAAATTAATTTGGCCTCTTAGCCTACCAACTGCTATATGATAACAACAATGAACGTAACGTCACAATCAGGCGGTAGTTGAGTTGTTAGATACTGGCCAGTGAGCTAGCTGACTAAAATGTACGTTCCAACACGTCCCGAGGCAGACTTCACTGTTCTACTGTATATTCCAGTCTAGGCATGTCGACGACGACGGACTAGAGAGTGCCCTGGAGGAGATCGGAAGACTCAGTCCCTGGTTGTGGTGGATCTTCCTGCTGGCTAGCACACCCTGCGTACTGAACGTGTGGCACGACTCAGTGTACGTGTTCATCGGAGCTGACCTCCCGCACTGGTGCTTCATACAACCGCTGATCAACACAAACTGGACTCAGGACCAAATCAGAACGATTGTCACGGGGTAAGTTGGGGCAGCAGTAAAAGCTTATCTTCAATATTGGAACAGTCGAATAAAACTGTTCATACAGGTTGTTCACCAACAATGGTGGCTCATGCTTTAGGCATGTAACTCTGATTAGCTCACGAGCTCGAATCTTGACTGAAATGTTTCGTTCATTTTCTTCTGTCGTTGTTCTTTGTCGATTAAGTCCTTTAAAGCAGCACTTGGACATTGATATCCCAATGAACATAATACCATTTTACAATGATGAAACAATTTTTAGAGTGGGTTTCGGGTTTTTAAGATCATATTTTTTGGGACTATACACTACTCAAAATTAAACAAAGTGTAAGATATTTCAAAGGTTAATCAACCTCCTTCATCAGGTTTTTAATGACAGTTGAAAAAAATTACAACAGAATTGAATACCCTTTTACAGAGTGACCAAAAAAGGGGCATTCTGTCTAAACCTTTTGTGTACACTTCATCAAGCCTTTACCTTGGAATAGGTTTAATAACTTTCCCATTTTTAGGTTTGTCTATGAAAAATGGTACTTGTGCTGAAACGAGACTCTTATAAAATAAAGAAGAAAGAAAGAAAGAAAGAAGAAAGAAATAAATAATAATAAATAAATAAATAAATAATAATAATAAATAATAAAATAAATAAAACGTAAGCCTACCTTAAACTAAAATAGTTTTCATACTGCTCGGCAATACGTTACAAAAAGTATCCAACAGGTCACCAACAAGTGAACCAAGAAGAGGCCAAAAGAAGCCAAAAAGGCGGCCATCAAGTCAAGTCATTTTTGTTTCAAAATTCTACCTCTGGTTAAATTTGGAAATCTTTACAAGACAGTCTAGAGTTTACCATGAAGTATCCAAATGATTCCAAGTGGTTGCCAAAAAGAAGCTTAAACGTTGCCACTAGGTTACTCAAGTGTACCACTGCCTCATTCGCCTGCTTCGTTGTTATATTCCTTCTCGGTGATGGTCCCGTTAATATAATATGGCGTATTAGAAGATTATAAATATAAAACATTGGACTTTTTCACTGTTAGTTAACAAATATTTTTTAAATGTGATATTTCGATTTCTTTACAGAAATATTTATCAAACAAATTAACAATTAAAAAACCACAACAGTTGTTGTTGCTGTTGTGTTTTTTTAATTGTTAATTTTGTTTGATAAAGATTTCTGTAAAGAAATCGAAATATCACATTTAAATAAATATTTTGTTAACTAACAGTGAAAAAGTCCCAAAGATTTATATTTATAACGTTACTACCTGTTATATAGTTTCATTTTTTATAGTATTAGAAGATTCATTGCCATCTGAAATTTCGGTAGTTTCGAGGTCGAGGCTGAATATCTAGATGGCATACGTCTACCATCATTATTCAACAGGACCACCACAGAAGAGTTTATTTAAATTTACAAATGTATTTCAATGATGGTGAAAAATTCGTAGGATGTCACTTATATCTGCGTTCGACGACTCCATATAAATGAAATTAATTTAGGCTTAAAGTCCAAAGCATTTCTTTATTAAATGTTCCCATTTGAATAACATCATCCTGTGTGAAGTCCCAAACCTAGAACAGATATTATATAATTAATTAATATTTTCAATCACAAATAATATATCTGATATACGGGAAAAGGATATGGGGTTTTTGCCCTTTGTTATATCATTTTTTAAAGTGCGATTATTTTACAGTGACCCGACTAAATCGAGCTGCACTGCTTTAAGTTGGAATTACACCGACTTGTCCTCTCTGAGCTACGAAGGGAGCTCTGGCTGTGAAAGAACACTAGCTCTATCCCGAGCAGGTTTTGAGTGCGAACAGTTCAGCTACATCGGAATCGGGATTGATGTCGGAGGTAATTATTGCAACTGAGTGTGACAAACACCAAGACTTTTCGTGTGTTTTCATACAGTTATATTCGGTATATGATCAGGATCGACATTCTGAAACATTTTAATTCGTAACCTAGTCGAATTTTGAAATGAGAAGCTAAAAGTAATGTTCTAAATGGCAGCCAAGTTCGAAACCTCTTGAAAACATTACACAACAACAACAATTATCGTTAACAATTATCTTTACCAAGATAATTTCTTGGTAGTGGATCTTATTGTGATAGCTCACTTGGTAACCATCGCTACTTTAAGGAGAAGATGCCGGGTTCATCCCCGTTCGGGACATATTTTTAACATTGCATCTTCCTTCAAATATTACTCCTCAAAACGTAAATTTCTGAAACACTAGGGTCATTTTATGTATCTTCGAGTTTAATTTTCCTAGAATTTCCTCGGTCATTACCAATTGCATATTCGATTATTCGATTATCGTTGAATAGAAAATAAGTATTTGACTGATGTTCTCGTTTGATTTGGGTGTATTAAGGACTCAATAACTTTCATTAAAATTATAACCATATTTTTTACATCTTCCGTTTCATTTGCGTCTCCTTATTCCGGCTGATTTGCAGTGGCGGCGCTACGGGGGTGCATGGGGGGGCAATTGCCCCCCAAAATATGGCCTGCCCCCCCTTGCCCCCCCAGTCGTAGTACACTGTTCTAAATTAATGTATATCGATTGCATTTTATAATAAATTGTTCCTACCGTAATTCCAGTAATGCTTATAATTATAAAAGAAGCGACTGTTCCAGAACGAGTTTTTGTTTTTGTTTTGTTTTGCAACTGTAACATTACTAAAATTAAATCATCAAATCACAAATTAAATACAACAAACTGTACACTATTTGTGTTTATTTTACCAAGTGTTTATCCTTCATAAAAAAAAACGGTAATCCCCACAGTTGCCATTTTTCAGTTAAGACGTGACGAAATAACTGTAGTATGGTAAATTATTTTTTCGCCTTCGGCGAAAGAGCCTCCGGCGGCTGGGGCTTCGCCCCAGACCCCAGCTACCCGCCACTGGTTGCCCCCCCACTTTATTACCTTGCCCATCCTCTGCCCCCAATGATTTTTGTCTGGCGCCGCCACTGCTGATTTGATTGTTCCACATTTTCCCAATCACCCTACTGTACACATTTCCATGACTGAGCGTTATTTTTATTTTTATTTTTTAAACACAGTGCAAGTGCAAGTGCAAGTGCAAGTGCAAGTGCAAGTGCAAGTGCAAGTGCAAGTGCAAGTGAAAGTGAAAGTGAAAGTTAAAGTGCAGGTGCCTGTGCAGGTACAAGTGCAAGTGCAAGTGCACCTATAACCTCATTGCTGTATACAATGTTTCAGTGGGACTTGGTCTGCTCCAGGACCCCTCTACGATCGCTTGTGCAAACAATGGGAAACGTTGGGGACATTATTGGCGGGCTGTTATTTGGATTCATTGGTGATAAGTAAGTTTAAATCATAGTTTACGCTTTAAAATTATAATTTTATTTACCTTCCATAAGGCTTTCCCCGCATCTATTGAAAATATTGTTTGCTTTTCTTCTTTTTAATTAATATACCAGTAATTAATAATATAATCTAAAATGCACAATTTCTAATGAAAGTACAAGAAAAACATGGTTTTGATAGAAATACAAAAATGGAGCTAGTTAAATATTAAAATTTAAAAAAAAAATAGAAAAAAAACTTAATGCAAAAAAAAAATACATCGTATGCTATCTCAATGTTATCTTTATGTTTTCCTCTAATGATTTATTTCGTGTAATTGTGTTCCCCGACAGATGGGGTAGGAAGCAAGCCTTCTGGTTATCGTGCGTCACCTTTGTAGCGTCGAGCATGTTCTCTCCGTACCCCAGCTCTTATGTGCTGTTCTTGTTCACACGGATAGGCACCGGCATGGCGTGAACTGGGACATTCAATTCAGCATTCACCTTACGTGAGTATAAACTGGCTGCAGTATCGTATCTTATAGTATCTTTATTATACATTTTAAAGTTAGTTTATCCTTATTTTAAAGCAAAGGCTAAATCCCTTCTATGTTCTTGTTGCGTATTTGTGTAGTTGTCAGATCACGTTTGTTTATGATTCCAGTGACTGAGATTTGCAATCCGAATCACAGATCACTGCTAGGCAACCTCTACAATATGCCATACGCCCTGGCCTTGATGATACTGTCAGGGATCGCCTACCACTACAAGGACAACTGGCATGACTTGCAGTACGCCATTTCGGCGCCTACGCTAATCCTCCTAGTCGTACATTGCCTGTGAGTTCCTCTCTAAGGCAATTAATCTGAAAAAATATTTTTACCTCATAATCTAGTACCTAGAGCATTCTACATTAAAATGACTGTTCAAAAAATCATACTTTACACCAGTGATTTTAAACGAATTTAAATCTGTTTGATCCTGATATTTGCGAAACCTGTTTATTTTTTGTTTCACATAGATAATAGCAGCACACTAATTTTAAATTACCATTATAGAAAATTGTGTCTTAAAACTGTGCCAAATACACACACACACTAACACGTAAAGATATGAGTTCCGACATAACACCCAGTGGCGTAGGAACTATTTTTTAGTGGGGGGTCACATTAAAGATGACTACGAGGCTGGGTGGGCAAACCGGGGTCTGGGGCTAAGCTCCAGCCGCCGGAGGGTTTTTCGCCGTAGGCGAGATTTTTTTAAAATGTTTCCTTGATAGGTGGCCTAAGACACGTTTTCAGGCGAATTTTAATTATGAATAAGGGTTACATTTTGATGCTTATATCAAAGATTGAAGATTGATTACCTGACTGAAATCGGTCGACAGTTTGCTTGGGAGTGACACAAAATATAATGAATATTAGTCTAAAATCAGATGGTTAGTCTAGTCTCGCAAATCACGTCTCTTATACTGAATCTTTCTAAAAATGTTAAGGATAGGACATAGGGGGCTTCAATATGATGCAGTTTCGCAAGAGCGCGCCACGATAGTGCAATTTTTTCCTTTATGCCATTTTTTACCCAAAACATTTCCCCTCCTGTGCCAGCCCGCCTCACTCCAGTCCAGCGGAGTGCACGTGCAGTCCTCCAACGCTGTGCCGACGCGACGGCCTTGTGTGGCTCGAATTTCAAACCACTCCACCACTCGAAACAAAATACGAATGTAGAACCAATAATCTAATTTGCAGCATCACTGCTATAATTTCTTTTATGTGGATCCTCCTTACTTATTAATTATTTACTGAACTTATTACATCGTATAGTGAAGCCGTGTTCTGGCTATGTGAACTTGTGAAATCATAGGTTTTTTTTGGTTGGTTGGTTTTGTATAATTAATCATTGTACGCCAGTGTTGTACTCTTTGCCATATACCATTATACAATAATACGAAAAACTATTAATAAATTGTTTATACTATAATTATACAGACTAAATTGTCTTCATTTCTCGATTTAGTTGGTCGGGAAAACACTCATATAGGTGGAATTGTTAATATTTAATACAATTCAGAAGTTACAAATTCCATCCCGATCGGGTTTAAAACCCGAGTCTCCCACATTCCAGGTAGGCGCCTTAGCCACTAGACCACCCGAGACGGTAACTATTTAACTTCTGAATTGTAGTTTTGCATTATAGATCTGAATGGATGGAACAGTACTGCACGAATATCTGTTGCCTTTGAAGTTTGAACTTACCACCAAACATTATTAATAATTTCATTACCTTACGCAGGTATGAGCGAGGGTTTATTTCTAGATTTGGTTAGTCGGGAAACACTCCTGTAGGTGGAATTGTTAATATTTAATACAATAAAATTCATTCATTGGTTAAGGCCCCTACCTGGAATGTGAGAGACTCGGGTTCGAACCCCGATCGGGATGGATTTTTAAACTTCTGAATAATGTATTAAAAATAAAATTGTCTTCGTTCCACAAAGCCTGTAACAAGACTTGACTGTGGTTTTAAACAAAACAAAAGAAACAACACCTACATGAAATTTTACGGTGATGTACAATAGTGCGAGTCGAAACTACATAATTAAAGTATACAAACTCATAGGAACTTCGTCCGGATAAGAATACCAAAAGAATACTGACCTAAATAATAAATGGAGTACGTGCACAACTAGTAGTGGGATCAAGGTGTCTTCTAAAACACAACATAGTGCAAAATGTTGATACCAGCATAAAAATTTGCAATTATGTAGATTTTGTAATGAGAATTTGAAATAACTGGCTCCACGATGGGGTCTTATTATTTAACTATTAATTAATTGTTTAATATTAATTGGTTAATTATGTGACACGAGTTTCAAAGTGGCAATAAGTTAGTCATGTTTGGTATTAATTAAGAGCATTTTTCACCTTTATAAGAAAAAAAATACATTGAAAAAATATATTGAAATATACATAAGTTATAGTTAAATATGTTGATTTTGCTGATTTTTTAGTTTTTGAACCAAAAGATCAACGTTAAAGTAAAATTTCTCCTAACCAATGATATCACAGTGTTCAAAAAAGAGCTGGTAACTATAATTAATATATCATTTTTCATTTTCAATAATAGTAATTACAATATATTTAACATAAATAACAATATGGCGTAAATATGTCTAACTATGGTATAAATATGATACTAACTTTAAAATTTAGCAATCTTAAAGCTTTTGTAATGAGAAATTCGAAAATAACTGCTCCAAGCTGAGTGTTTAGTATTTAACTATTAATTGATTAATTAACATTAATTAGTTAATTTAGTCCTAAATTTTTAAAGTGAAGACAATTTGTAGTGTTTGGTATCAATTGAAAGCATTTTTTTACCAACATAAAGAAAAAAATACATTGAAAAATATATTGAAATATATACATGTTATAGTTAAATATGTAGATTTTGTGATTTTTTAGTTTTTGAACCAAAAGATCACTTTAAAGTAAAATTTCTTCTAACCAATGATATCACAGTGTTCACAAAAGAATTGGTTACTATAATTATTGTATCATTTTGCAATTTTCAATAATAGTCATTACAATATATTTTACACAAATTAACAAATTTTGTTAAATTTAAAAGTTACAGAAACATGTTGTGTGACAGTAGCAAAATGCATCATTTGACTTGTTTATATCAACCTTAAAGATTTTGGTTTTAAGAATTTCGAAAATCACTATCACTGATATCATTGGTTAGGAGAATTTTACTTTAACGTTGATCTTTTGGTTCAAAAACTAAAAAATCAGCAAAATCAACATATTTAACTATAACTTATGTATATTTCAATATATTTTTTTCATGATTTTTTTTTCTTTATAAAGGTGAAAAATGCTCTTAATTAATACCAAACATGACTAATTTTATTGCCACTTTGAAACTCGTGTCACATAATTAACCAATTAATATTAATCAATTAATTAATAGTTAAATAATAAGACCCCATCGTGGAGCCAGTTATTTTCAAATTTCTCATTACAAAATCTACATTATTGCAAATTTTTATGTTGGTATCACATTTTGCACTATAGTTAGTAATCTTTACTCCACTATAGAGCAGTGAATAAAAGTTGCATAATTTGCAGCTAGACAATAACAATCGTAAATGAATGTACAAAAGTGCAATAAACAATAATAAAAACAAAGTATAAAAAAGTAATAAAACAATAGGTAATGCGATGATAGA
This sequence comes from Sweltsa coloradensis, assembly GCA_024449915.1. Lineage (NCBI taxonomy): Eukaryota > Metazoa > Arthropoda > Insecta > Plecoptera > Chloroperlidae > Sweltsa > Sweltsa coloradensis. Next base: position 6,891 of record JAMZAV010009350.1, on the reverse strand, counting down.
CCATGCACGTGAAACCTACTTCAAGAACTATGAAGGGTTGCGGGGGAGTCAAACATTGCCCAAGCATAATGATTCGAGAGCAAGATTTATTCGTGATTTTATATCTGAGATTTAAAGTGCCGTAGATGATCGGCAAGGTAATTAAATTGTTGGAGGTGTAAAATAAAAAAGGGTTATATTTTCATATTATTTTGTTGTTAAACTTTGGCAAAAAAAAATATCCTCTTTAGTCTTTATCTACACCTCGTGCCTGCAGCTTCAGGTTATTAAAGTACTTTGATAGTACGCTGAATGGAGAACATAATAACTAGGAAGCTTCGCAAACGCTTTTTTTAGTCGCTTTGATGGATGAGCTTTTTTAATTTTTTATTTTTGCGTGGGATCTTTACTTTTACAAGTGCTTTGTTTTTGCTGCCTACGCATTGTGGTGATTGTTGTCCAAGTTTCTATTGTTGCTTGTCATTTGTTATTATTTAACCGTAAAAACTTATATTAAAGCTTTTTTTTCTATAGATTCTGGCTAACTTTTTCAACTTTTTCTTTCAAAAGGTACTTCTCACCATAACCTGAATGTCCACGTATAATATGAACGTTGAACCCCCAAACCGTTTGGTCAGAATTGGCCCAAATGGCACGAAAATATCGCACAAAAAATAAAAAACTTATATTAAAAGCTTTATTTCTATTGATTCGGCTACCTTTTTCAATTTTTTTCTTCAAAAGGTACTACATCACCATAACCTGAATGTCCATGTATAATATGACGTTGTAGCCCACCCTTTTGGGGTCAAAATTGGCCCAAATGGCACAAAAATATCGCACAAAGAATCGAAAAAAATCGAAAAAGTACGATATTCATGAGAAATATTTCTTCGATTGTACCCAAAAACAATACAGCTCTAAGTTCAGAGATTTCGAAGGCCCCCTCCAATTTTCATCAGAATGGGATATGCCGTTTGCCCGGTAAAGAGGGCGACATAAACAGACAAAAAAACAAACAAACAAAAAAAAGTAAAAGAAAATTAAAAAACACCCGAGCTAAATTTGTTTGGGGGGTCAGTGAATTGAAGTCTTCGCTTCGCTCATCCAATAATGACGTTTCATAAATGGTAATACTATCTTAGTCATTAAAAATTGTTAAAAAGTAGGCAAGTTGTTTGGAGAAAAAGCTTTTTTTTCATAGCTATACTGGATAGTATTGCTTCAAGAAAACTTTAGAAAGGGACATAATAAAATATAATACAAATGCCACTCGGCAATCGACTAATAAGATTAGACCCCTAGATCACGACATATCGGTATAAAAACTCCTGGCTCAATCAAACTATTTACAGGGGCATAACCAGGTTGCCAACATAATTTAAAACATTGCAAAACACATCCCTAGGAAAACGCTAAAGTCCCGCCGCGTTGATGGATGAGCTTTTTAAAGGTTTTAGTTTGCGTGGGATATCTTTATTTTTTGCAAGTGCTTTGTTTGTTGCCTACGCATTGTAGGTGTTGTTGTCAATTTCTATTGTTTCCCTTGTAAATTGGTATTATTTACCGTAAAAAACTTATTTTAAAAAGCTTTATTTCTATGGATTCGGGCTAACTTTTTCTTTCAAAAGGTACTACATCACCATAACCTTTATGTCCTTGTATAATATGACTTTGTACCCCACCCGTTTGGTCAGAATTGGCCCAAATGGCACGAAAATATCGCACAAAAAATCGAAAAAAAATCGTAAAAGTACGATATTCATGAGAAATATTTCTTTCGATTGTACCCAAAACGTGGCAATTTTAAGTTCAGAGATTTCGAAGGTCCTGTCAAATTTTCATAAAAATCGCATATGCCTTTTTGCCCGGTAGAGCAAACAAAAGGACCAAAACACAAAAAACAACAAACAAAAACAAACAAAATACAAACAAAAAAAACAAAAAACACCCGAGCAAAATTTTTTGGGGGGTCAGTGAAATTGAAGTCTTCGCTTCACTCGCTTCGCTCGCTACGCTCACCCAATCAATAAACAAAATTTACAAACTAAACAAAGTCATATTAAATATTTGGATGAGCGTAGCGAAGATTCCTTTTTCACTACATTGGAGAAAAAAATCCAGAATGTTTTTTTTTCTTTTTTTCTTACTGTATTTTGTGTGTTTGTTAACACGATTCCGGCAAAACCGATACTCCAATTGCGATGAATTTTGTGCGGGTTTCTACAAAAACTCTGAACTTAGAACTGCCACGTTTTTGAGCGAAATCGAAAATTATTTCTCCAAAAAATCGCAATTTTACGTTTTTTTTTTTAAATTTTTAAAACATTTCTTCAACATAACATCTACATGCTTTATCCGATTGAAATGATTTTTGCACAGAACCTTAATTTGATGAATTTATATATTAATTTTAAAATTTGAGCGGAATCGAAAAATTATTTCTCATAAAAATCGCAATTTCACGTTTTTTCGTTTAAACAAAATACGCTCATCCACAACGCGCCTGAAAAAGCGTTTTGCGAAGCTCCCTTGTTTTAATTATCCCTAGTTTCGTTTTATCCTCGTTAGCCGTGCGGCATTCATAATATCAAACATAATAAGTATTAAATTCACCAATGAGTATGAAAAAAAACATGATTTCTTTTAAAATCTTAAGAGTTTATGTTTACATTAATTTATTGGATGAGCGAAGGAAGATTTCATTTCCCTTCACGGGGGAAAAACGGAATGTTTTTATTTTTTTTTTTTTCTATGTATTTCTGGCTGTTTGTTAACACGATTTCGGCTAAACCGATACTTTCCCAAATTTAGATAAAATTTTCTGGAACCTTCGAAATCTCTGAACTTAGAACTGCCACGTTTTTGAGCACAATTGAAAATTATTTCTCAATAAAAAAAATGTACCGATCGTTATTAAATTTTTGCAGGCAATAAGTACAACATTCTCTCCTATTTTCCAAATTTTTAGCTGAATCGGTCAAGACCTTAAAAACTTATTGGTAATCATAATTCGAAAAATGATGTTAAAAAATGAAGGAGGCAGTGAAGATACAAATTACACTTTAGAAGGCATGACGTGAATTATACAATGCAAAGATGTTGAGAAAAGTTTACAAGTGTACAATGTCAATATCCAGTTAGGCCCACAATGTGTGGTGGGCCTTATGGAATGTCGTACTCGGGGCATGTTGCACGTACCGGTGGTCGCCCCAACAACGCGTCCAACTGAGCGTTTTCCTAGTATATATTACACTAGGAAGCTTCGCAAACGCTTTTTTCAAGCGCGTTGTTGGATGACGTAATTGGTGCTTGAGCTGAAATGTGTTATGCAGATTTTCGTTCTGTGAAAAAATTATTACAATCGGATAAAACCCTGTAAGTTTATAAGTCAAAAATTTTTTTTTTAAGAAAAAGTGTAAAATTGCAAATTTTTATGAGAAATAATTTTCTTTTATTTTTTTTAAAAATTTTGCTCAAATTTTACACGAATAATAATTAAATTTATTCATAAAATTAAGGTTCTGTGAAAAAATCATTACAATCGGATATAGCATGTAGGTTTATAAGTCAAGGAAATTAAAAAAAAAAAAAAAAATCGTAAAAATTGCGATTTTCATGAGAAAAAATTTTTTTATTGCGCTTAGAAACGTCTAAGTTTAGAAATTTCAAAGTCACCCCCGAAAATTTCATCGCAATTGGATTACCGGTTTTAGCTGGAATCGTGTTAACAAACACCAAAAATACAACAAAATAGAAAGAAAAACCATCGGGATTTTTTCTCTAGTTTAGTGGAATGGAATCTTCGCTTGCTCGCTACGCTTATCAATGAAAGATGTCATTAAAGCAATAATAGTAATATATAGTTTTATTTTGCGAATGAACGCTAGATTGCTCTTATTGCAATTTGCTGAAGTTATTTTGTTTTAGCGCAAAATAACAAATTGTAGTTACTGACATTCCTTCCTTGTCCCCAGATTGTTTTCCAGAGTCTCCAAGATGGCTGGTGACCAAAGGTAAGAGGGATGAAACCTGGAAGGTCGTCCCAGAGAGCTACTGGAGGTCGCGGAGGCCTAACTTTTACCACACAACTCGTGCCCCAGCAGTACCAGGGAAACCCCACAGAATGTACGAGAAGTATGGTAAGGGGCAAAACGTTACTTCGTTTCAGACTTAAATGTCACATCATCAATTTTTTTTTGGCCTTGAAAATTATTTCAAGTAAATGTTTCCAAGAAGCAAGAACAAAGAACAATCAAACTAAGTTGCCATTAAATTTTTAGTCTATGCATCAAAACAAGTTTAAATATTTACGTATTCATGCAAGCGGTTTAGCCGAGGGCGTTTAACCGGTCCCACTCGAACACCAAAGTTAATCCACCTTCGGGCGTGGTCAGGGGGGAAATGGGTGAAAAGCTATGCCCTGAGCATCAGAAAGGAGGGTTCGATCGAGAGCTAGTGTAACGGCTTCGTTCTCCTCGACGTCTTCTCGGCAGTCCGGGTTAGTGGAGGAACCTATATGGCTGTCAAGGTTACACCATCCTTTAGGATTGACTATTGGTCCCTTTGGTACTTTCCGAAAGGATTAGGCTACGTGCGGGACCGGGGATCCTCAAACTATCACCATCATCGCTCGAATAGCCTTAGTGCATTAATATGAGACGTTAAGCAATATCAAATTTATTGAAAGGGGGGGGGGGGAGAAAAAACAATTATCGTGTGTGGGAGTACCCGGAATTTTTAGTCGAGTCGAATATCTGTCTTTTTCTATGGTCTTCTAAGTGACGACTTAAAAGTTTACAAGCCCCTCAACAAAGCTAATGACTGCAGCGCTCTTTAGTAGGAGATTGAATGATTTGCCAATCGGTGTATAAAGATAGAACGTACAAGCGCTTGTCCTGCCGGAAGCGCTTCCGTGAGGACTTTTGTACAGGGCCCTTGTCCTGCTGGAAGGCAGATTTTGCGCAGGGAAATCGGGCCTTCCAGCAGTACTAAATGTCCGGCCGGAAGGAACAGAGACAAAATGGAACATGTTTACTGAAGGTTTGAGTTTTAAGTAACGCGTACTGCTAGCAGTTCGCGGAAAACCCATTAAATGGTCCTTCCAGCTGTACGTAAACCTTCCGGAAGCCAAGCGCCAACAAATTTAAAATAATATAATTTTAAATCAAATGTTTAATTATTTTTTATTATCTTATTAATAAAAATGTAAATTATAAATTTTTCGTAATGGCCTATATATGAGATGGGATCAATATTTAGAGAATTAGGACTTGGTACAAGATTTGTAAATTTAAATCATTCAATTAATTGATACATTTCAAGTGTGGTATTTGTTTGCATATTAATTACGGATTATTGTACATGTACTTTTCTTCACGTTTATAAATAAAAAAGGGAGTAATGGATGATTGACTGAATTAAATAGCTATATTGTCCTTTTGTTTAGTGCGTCGTAAAACAAGAAAAAATTCCCATCAGTCTATTAACGTGTCCTGAACAATATACTTACATATAGAGGAAAATAAATACAAGCCAGGACTAGAATTTGTACAGTAAATGGGCTAAATAGGTTTTAGTTGGAAAATGATTTTAATAACTTACGTGCAGAAGAAGCTGTTGTGAAAGGCAAAGCCTGTTTTTTCTCGGAAGAAGAAGTAGCCCTATCAACAAGCTCCAACAATTGGCATGATATGCTTGCGCTATTATTGTCGTTCCAAAGTACTGTACATAATACTGGTTTTTGTACATTTAAGTCACAACACCCAAAACATACAGCCGTATCCTACTCATCCACAAACTGACAAACTCCATGAATTACAGCTAGTTCTTTTGATCAAAATTCGTAGCTTTTTGTAGAAACACGGTCACCCACAACTAACATCGCACTGAATGAGAGCTCCGTGTTGACTCGCAGCTTGACAGGCTGTAAATTGGAACTATTCAGGGCTTTCAACGATGCAAAAAAAATGCGCTAAACCCTTGAAATATGCTCTACATATCTAGCGAAAAACACGTCCTGCTAGCAGGACGCATAGTACTGAAAACGAGCGATTTTGCTACGTCCTCAAATGGTCGTTTTCGTCCTGCCGGAAGGACGCTGTAAAGCTCTATCAATAATGAGACTACTTTATTGTTGATAAAATTACATTTACTAACAAGAGACAAAATTCAGTTTTTTGATGGTGCTGCACTAAAATTGTTTATTCCATCAGAGCCTAGTTTTTCAAATGCCCTCCGATAGTTCTTTTAATGCTCACCTTAGGGGTATATGTAAGGTGTCCAGACGTACCGGTTTGACCGGTACAGTACCGTTTTCAGAACACTTACTCATTAAAATGACGTATTTGTACCGGTTTGCAATTTGCGAGGGGGAAAGTGTTCGGTATTTCTGTCAACTGATCTGTGAATGGGAAAGGGGTTTTTTTTTGAAAATGGGATAAATACTATAATAGTAATAACATTGAAAAAGTTCTTCCCATTTCCAAGAAAATAATTTATTACTCGGTCATTAATTGCTTTGATTTTGTTTAAGAAAAAAAAAAACTGAAAAAAGTAACAATCATGCGTTGAACTACGCTTCTTTATTTTAAACATACCTACACTAATTATTTCGTTGTAAAGACAGAGCACTAAATGTTAAAACATGCATATTATTAAAAACTATTATACAAATTTAAAAGAATTTCAATTTTATTACTTTTTTAAGATTCCTAGGCCCCTTTATAAGTAAGATGCTCTCATATCCTTTGCGTTTTTGCAACTATCTATAATTTTTTAAACACGACTCTATGACTGCAAAAATGTACACATCTTTACCCATTTTCCATGTTTCGGTATTTTACCCCAAATATTTCTTCAAAGTTTTTGCGTCTCCGGCGGCTGAGGCTCGGGGTTTTTTTTGACGCAGGA
>JAMZAV010009349.1:0-25760 GCA_024449915.1 Sweltsa coloradensis | reverse complement strand
GGCATTGAAAAACTTGAATAACCCCATTAAAATACGCGCTAAAATTATGACTAACGTGGGCAAAAACTAGGCGTATAGGTAAACCCAAAAGTGTTGCTAGGTATAAAAAATGGGGTTTTTAAAGTTTATATTGGTAAGGGGGCCGTCAACTGTAAGGCCATATGCGCCACTCCACCCATGATCTAAAAAATATTTGTTACTAGTATAGTATAGTAGTTAGTATATTTATATAACAGTATATTTTAGATCATGACCCCGCCTAGATAGGCAAAAGGGGCCCTTTAGGTAGGGGAAAAAAGGGGAAATGTTCCGGGTACTAAACCATGGCTCACCCCCATCGTCTAAAAAACTTTGGCGTTTCCTAGTCCCTTATTTTATAAAATTTAAAATACAAATGTTCCCGCGTACTAACCAAGACTCGCTCCCCCGTCAAACATCGATTTTACTTTTCCCCTAGTCTATTTGGAAAGCCCCCCTTATAGCGGGGTGTGGGAACCTGGGTTAATCCCCTGGTCGGAAAGTTTTTTTTAAAATTTTAAATTTCGGGATTGTTGGATGAGTGAAGCGAAACTTAAATTTTTCACTGACCCCTCAAAACAATTTTGTCGTTTTTTTGTCCTTTTTTTTGTTTTTTTTTTTTTTTCTTTTCCTCTTTACGGTAAAAACGCATAGCGATCTTGATGAAAATGGAGTGGCCCTTCAAAATTTTTAAACTTAACCTGCCCCGTTTTTTGGGTTAAATCGAAGAAAATTCCCACCCCGTATTTTCACGTTTTTTTTTTTCGTTTTTTTAGTGCGATTTTTTCTAAATTTTTGGGGCCCGATTCGCCCAAACAAGGGGGCTACAACGTTTTTTATTTTTTATGAACATTAAGGTAATGGTGTGATTGCATTTAGAAAAAAAAATGTTAAAAATTTGCCAGAATCCATATAAAAAAAGGTTTTTTAAATTTTTTTAGGGTTTTAACAATTAAAAATAAATAGAAATTTACAAAAAATCACCCACAATGCGTTCAAAAAGCACTTCAAAAAGTAAAAAGACTCACGCAAACTAAAAAAATTACAAAAAGCTCAACCATCAAAAGCGACAAAAAAAGCGTTCCGAAGGGCCCCAAATTTTTAAAAAAAAATTAAAAATTTTTTGAAATGATATAAACCCTGTAGTCTACAATCTAAAAAGTGACAAATAATGTAAAAATTGCAAGGTTTTTCAATCCCGGCGGAATTTGGGGGGGACCTTGGCGTGCAAGATTTTGTACACCTTTGGGCACTGTTTTTTCTGTAACAAGCATGTCAAAACTGATTCGATAAAAAAAACCTTCCCCCCAAACAAAACCATTGTCGTTAAAATAAATCTACGCATCTTAAGCCCATTTTTATTTATTATTTCTGGTAGGTAAAAAACGAAATGGATTTTTCTCATTTTGTTAGCAGTTCTCATTACCTGGTAACGGATTCTGTTCAAATTTCAGCTTTTTCAGTAATTTCTAAATCTTTTGTAGTGTGTGTCGTGACTGTGTTGAAACTATAACATTTTTGTCGTAATGTGTGTACTGTTCATTGTACACGATAAGTAAAAAGACAATCATGTAATAGCCGAAAAACCCACTTTTCATGTTGCTACGGCTGCAGAAAAATAAAAATGCTTTCTCTTACGTATGAAGGGGATAGTAATGTGAGTGAGTTATTATCATTAATAAAAACGACGCATTGAATTCTTTCAGTCGTGTTTGATTCAAAGCATAGCTACCCTACGGCGGTACCCATCCCACCCACTACCCAGTATTTTATTATTGAAACAGCGGATTTCCCCGAAAGCCCGATAGCTATTTGTTAATCACGATGGTATGCAATATTGTTTTATTTATTGTTTTCGGGTTTCTTCTTCCCGTCCATTGCAGACGTTCACAGAAATACGGGTTCCTCTCGGGTTTCATCTATATACCCGCCCACCAAGGTGGAAGAACTTGTATTTATGTGAGGGTTGTTTTGTTTTAACCCAAAGGCCTTGAAAACAAGATGTTCAATTCTTTTAAAAACACTCGTTTAACGGTGTGGGTGTTTATTTAACAAACGCGGTACATAAAATCAAATCAATTGATTCTCGTTTGTATCGATGAAACTGAATATTCTCTCCCATCAATGGTTCGAGTGATGATGGCTTTGCTAGTAGCTATGCCAGATGATGCTTCTGATTCTGTTAGTAAAGGAATAGTTTTAAGTTGTGATACATCATATTCTGCAAACTGTTTTTCCGTCAAGGCTGTTCATTCGTCACAATCCCCATAACTGGCCTTTACAGGTTTCAGTTTCAAACACACAATATAATTATTTGCACATATTCGGACAGAGCCAAATAAACCAAGGGACATAAAAGGTATTTCTAATTCCATAACCCACGTACTAATTAGTGTACTCATCATATGTGAGTAGATAGAATTGAACGGTAGGCTTAGCACTTCATATGGTGGATCCAAGTGGAATCCAATATGGCGCGATGACGATTTCGGTCACGGGACAGCCGCCATCTTGTTTCGGCCGCCATCTTGTTCCCCCCGTGTGGCCGCCATTTGTTCCGTCGCCATCTTGTTTACGGCCGCCATTTTGTTTCGGGTCACGTGTTCGTCCGCCATTTTGTCCGCCATTTTGAATTTCCAGCGCCATTTGTCCGCCATTTGAATTTCCGCCCGCCATCTGGGAATTTCCAGCAGCCCAATACTTGTGAAATTCCAGCCGCCATCTTGGCCACCATTTCTAGGTCGACCGCCATTTTAGCTCCGCCGCCATCTGGCCACCATTTTAGGTCGACCGCATTTTAGACTCCCGGGCCGTCAATCTTGGTCCGCCATCCTTGGCCGCATTTTTGTTCAGCGCCATTTTAATGGTCGACCACCATCGTGACTGCCATTTTGTTCGAGCGCGCATTTAGTTTGCGCCATCTTGTCGCCATTTTAGTCGAGCGCCATTTAGCTTCGGCCGCCATTTTAGAGGTTCGCCGTCATCTTGCAGGTGTCCTCGTCAACATTTGTCGAATTTCAAATATCGAGCACTTCTTGGCCGTCCCGCGCGCTCCGCGCACTCTAGTAACCATTTTTGGTACTTTGACATTTCACTGATTATTATTTTTAATCATATTTATTTCCAAATTGAAAGCGACCTTGAAAAAAAGTGTCAGATTCCGGTCTCGAACCTGATCAAACTCGGGTACCTTGGATTACTAGCTCATCGCGAACCGCGCGGCTAGCCAAGACAGCATGCATTGGCCAATGGATAATGGTTGATACTATAATAGATCAGATAAAACCACGCCTGCTTCATGACGTCAACACAGGCTAAACAATAGATTCTGTAAGTGTTTTTCACGCGACCATCGTATTCAATTAGCTATGAGTCTGTGGATAGCGACCCCACGGATCTTAAACACCAAGAGTTCTAAGGCGTCACGACCCGCGCTTTTTTCAAATTTTGACAGAACTGGGCATAAGTAGCAACCCAGTCATAACTCGCGCGCATTCGAATAGCATACTGTGGATTCCAACCCACGTGATCTTAAACACCAATGAGCCTATAGGTGACTTTACCCGCGCTTTTTTCAAATTTGGCATAAGGGCTTAAGCACCAGGTCCTGCCCCGCGGTATTCGGAATAGCATACTATGGATCCAAAATGAGTCACAATATATTATAATATACTCCAATGTTTCCCCCCCAAGCGACAACTATTAAAATGTGGATCCAATGGAAGCGGAAAACTTGCTAAATTCAAACTTCACTGAATGAAATGCTTCGCTTACTATTGCTCGGTGATTATTTTCACCATCGCCTGACATGCACAAAACTTGAAAAACCAACGTCAGCACTTTTTTCACTTTGAATAATTATTTCAATAAGTCACAATATATACTCCAATGGTTCTAAAGCGAAACTATAACATAGTGGATCCAATGAAGCGCAAAACCTTTTAAATTTCCAAACTAACTGAATGTAATAAGCTTCGCTCGCTCACTTATAATATTTCATTTCCTCAACGGAGGTTAATCATCACCGACATGATGCCAAACTGAAAAACAAGTCAGCAAGATACTATACTATCGCATAAAACTCTGCATAATGAAATCAGCATTTTATATTCACCGGAAAATAAGAGATTGCCTTCACAGAACAAGTTTAAACTTGAATATGGGTCATCATTCTTAACCACATGAAAGTCCGGTGTGTAATAACCTTGTGGGAAAGGTATAGGGAATAAAATCATTATACACTATGCGAATACATTTTACCACTTTATTGATAAATGTTTGAGTAAAACATAAATAGTATAAATTTGTTACATTTTTATACATAATATAGGATTATCGTATTCTTATTCTTTGTATAGTGATTTACAGTTTTTATTTTATTTTTTTTAGTTTTTATTTTAATTTAACGTAAGAATTATAATGAAATGTAAAGTAGTAAAACAAGGTCCTTCATTCTTATGTTAAAACATATAAAAACTATTATATATGATTATTATTATTATTATTATTATTTTATTATTATTATTATTATTATTATTATTATTATAGTCGAAAGCAATATTCATTAAATCAATAAGTTGTAGTTATCTTTGAACATTAGCTTTCAACATTGCAATCTATTTCATTCTTTTTACCACGAGCATGTCCCACCTAGCTATGGATTCGTTTGTAGTCACGTTCAGTTTACTTATACGAGTGGTCCACTATTAAAAAAACATTATTAGTATTTACATATGAATCAAAACTTTGTATAATGAAAAATGATGGATTATAAAAATTGTCCCAAAGCGAAATTTATACTATTAAACTTAAGTAAACAACAACGAATATTTTTACAAGCCGTTGAAAGAGAATAATATACATTCCGTCTATAAAAATACAGCGTGACAGGATACCATTGCTTTAAAATTATCACGCTTCAATTACTTTTAGAAAAGCACTTCCCAATCCACAAAGGCTAACCCACACTAGCGTTTCTTTAATGTATTTATAAAATTCAAAAAGTATAAACAATAGATGAGAGTACAGTTTACACAACTTTCTTGAACAATCCTACTTTGACCAAATAAATATCAAGGATTCATAAAAGAGAATTCAAACTCGCACTTAAAATTAATTGTATTTTAGTAAGTCACGCGTAATAATAATATGTTGTCTTTAAATAAATATTCGTACTCACTTCGTCATTAATTTAAGGTGTTTACGATTTAAAGTTCCAGTTACTAAAATAAAAATCGAAATTTTGTTTTGTTGAGCGTAGAACATTAATATTATTAAACTATCTGAAATCATATAACTCAAAGAACATAGATAGGAAATAGATCAATCATTTAGCTACCTGGAAATAATTTGATATACGCAAAGTGTTTAAAATTTCTCACACAAACAAATTATGATACTTGTTATTGTAAAAATTTCATACATTTTATCACGTTTTCTCACTTGAATCGACAAGTTTTTATTTTCAAGTACGTTTTATTGTCATTAGCATTCGTAAATGTTATAGCCTACAACAATAAAATAAATAATAATCATGCTACACCGCTACAAGAGATAAATAGTCTATGGTACTATTAGGCAAACGGATGTTTAAACTAAATAACTTTCGGTAATTTCTTTCACAATGTGGTGTATATGTTTTAACACATCTCAGATGTATATTTTGTAGCATTACATGATCACTCTCGGATGTTTATTTTACAGTGCAAACATGTGCGAGCCATCAGTATATATTAGTTTTTATAAAAACATTTTGCTTTCGTTTTTGTTTCTTCATTGAAGCATTATGCTTACAAAAATATATAGCATACCAATACTACCACTATGTGAGAAATAAGTTTTGTTTTCTACAAACTAGTATTAATAATAAATCGAAGATAAGTAAATAGTCATACTATACTATTCAGTATTAACGAAAGCTACCAATCAATAACATTATTGTTAGAGTTAATACACAAATCGCTATTCCCATTAACATTCTTTACTAAAATAAGTCAATACACGTACTGATCATCTACTATAAATTATTTAAAAATAAATCCCCACGTCTTTAATAGAAAACCAACAACTCTGCCAGTTATATTTATTTTAACGTATCGAAGATTAAATAAAAGAATCTCATTTTAAATAAAACTACTTTGTAGACTTTGGACTGCAATAAGAGAATTTATCTAATACTGAATTTCGATAAGTTTTATAGTTGAAATGTAAGAATTTACTATACTCTTCAACATTTCGTAAGCAATGCAAAACATTTTTATGAAAAATTATTTCCAACCCATTTCCATATACTACACTGGTTTTTCTATTTTGAAATTGAGTAAAGGTACGAGTACAGTTTCATAACATTTATTTTGAGATGAAATGATGAAGATACATTACGCTATCAATTTCTTGATCGTTACTCTATAGTAATATTCACTTGATTGCTTTAAACAAAATGTTTTTGCTTTTTAATACTTTCACACACGTAGCGCCGGCAAAAAGCTATTGCCTTATCTCACAAGTTATCCTGACTACAACAAAATAAAACCAACGCGATCAAGTAAAAATCTAGAATTATAGTATTCTTCGATAAACAACATCCATCAAGTACATATTCATTGAACATAATAGTTACACGCAATTTCATTCCGAGTTTATTCGCGACATAATAGATATATTTTGTCAAAATGTAACCCCCCTTTTCGAGAGTACTCATTGACAGTAAAAATAAATTGTCTCGAACACTGAAATTTAGGTTCGCACAAAAAACACACTCAAATGTTTATATGTAAATATATCACCGTATCGGAGTAAATACTAATGTCCCCAACTCCTAAATTTAATTTTCCACTAAACTACTCGTTTTTAAAAAATAGATTTTACTTCCCGTGTATTGTAGCATTGATAATAACACTGTATTTCAATTACTTTAGGGGGGGGGTCACCGTAATATGCTTCTTCTTGAAAAAGGAAATTTGCTGCTATTCATATTCACTAATTATTCCACCCATCAGATGATTCAAACTTAAACAGTTTTTCCTAGAGTCCTATTAATATTGACAATTGGTGATAAAAATGATAGTCAGTATTACCAGTTTAGTCCCATATTCGATAGAAAACGAACGACCTTCTCTTAAAAGGTTTAGGGCCTAGATTCATTTTTCACTCAAATTAAAAGAATACAATATTGTTTAAAAACATTAAGAGCTTTTAAAATGTTTTCTCACTTTAAGCAAAAGAAAAATGTGAATAATAGATCAAATATTCCATTTCAGGTCTTAGGAGTGAGCTCTAACCAAATTAGAGAATGTTTGTGTTACAGATAAATACGAGCATTCTTTTCTCAGATAGCTTGAAGTAAAATTATAAATACCTAACCTGAGAAAAAGTATGATCAATGATGCTTTCGAGAGCGTTATGCATGAAAATCAATAAATCATATACTAAAATGAAATTCAACATTACTAAAATCTAGACAATGATAGCCACTGGAAATATAAAAAAGAATAAATACTTTTAACAACCATCATTAACGTTTTCCCATAAATAAAAAAGTAGAATAGTGAAAGAAAGGAATCACTAACAATAACATAAATGAGAATTAAGATGGGTTCATACTATTTTATTTAAAACTGTTAAACACATATTGATTTTAAGCAAATCATACCGTTCTGTATTGTTACGTCAAGTAAAATAAATATGTTATAAAGCATTTTTAAAAAGTATCAAAGTCACGTCATGTAGCATCGTCACGATTTATTTAAGCATGATTTCTACACCAATCAATCTACAAGAGGGTATGTCTATGCTATTTGTCAAATAAATAGTAATTTTAACACGGACACCTTTTACTTTGTTTTTGTATATTTAAAAGAAATAAAAGAAATATACACTATATAGTTGTATTAACATTCATAGCTGGTGTAAATTTGGTAAACTTTACGTTTATAAGAGTATTTATTTTACATTTTACTACATGGAAATAAAACAACGGAGTGTTAATTTATAAATCTTTCATTGTGTAAGATATCAATTTTTAAAATTGTACTACATTTCATTCACTTCTTCGTTCGCATTAACATATTTTGGTAAATATCGACATAAGTTAACGTTAGTCATGAACTGAGAAAGATAAATAACTCCATACAACGTAAAAGTCTTCAAATAAATCATCTCCCACCTGCCATACCACCTTTCAAGTTTAAAAAATTACAACATTTACAAGTTCACGCATAATAAACTTGTTGCAGTTTTTGTAGTTATTAATTTAACTGTTTCCTCAACTTTACACTTCGATAGCAATGTTTATATTTTAATTAAGTTTCATGATGATGATGATATTGATTTTTCATGTAAACACACTTTACAATAATGTTTAAATTCACATTTGATTTTTAAAATATTGATGGATTATTGTGATATCGTCTATTTTGTATGTATGAATTGATTTGATTGAAAAAAATCCTTTATAAGAGTATTTATTTTACCTTTTACTACATGGAAATAAAACAACAGAGTGTGAATTTATAAATCTTTCATTGTGTAAGATTCAATTTTTAAAATTGTACTTCATTTCATTCACTACTTCGTTCACATTAACATAATGTTTGTAAAAATCAACATAAGTTAACATTAGTCATGAAATGAGAAAGAAAAATAACTCCATATGGTGTAAAAGTCTTCAAATAATATTGTAAAAATCATAAAATTACAAAGTTTACAAGTCCATGCCAATTTGTATGTATGAATTAATTTGTTTAAAAAAATCCTTTATAAGAGTATTTATTTTACCTTTTACTACATGGAAAGAAAACAACAGAGTGTCAATTTATAAATCTTTCATTGTGTTTGATTCAATTTTTAAAATTGTACTACATTTCATTCACTTCTTCGTTCACATCAACAAAATTTTGGTAAAAATCAACATAAATTAACGTTAGTCATAAACTCAGAAAGATAAATAACTCCATATGGTGTAAAAGTCTTCAAATAAATCATCTTTCAACTATCATACTACCTCTCAATTATTAAAAAAAAATTACAAAGTTTACAAACCCATGCGTATAAACTTTTCGTAGTTTTTGTATTTATTAATTTTACTATCTCCTCAACTTTACATTTCGATAGCAATGTTTATATTTTATTTTCGTTTCATGATGATATTGATTTTTCATGTAGATAAACTCTACAATAGTGTTTAACTACAAATTCGATTTTAAAAATATTGATTGATTGATTATTGTGATGTCGTCAATTTTGGATGTAAAAATTGTTTTGTTTGAAAAAAAAAAAAAAGTTTATAAGAGTATTTATTATTTTACATTTTCCTTCATAGAAATAAAACAACGAAGTGTCAATTTAAAAACCTTTTACTGTGTAAGATTCAATTTTTTAAATTGTTCTACATTTCATTCACTACTTCGTTTGCATTAACATAATTTTTTGTAAAAATCAACATAAGTTAACGTTAGTCATGAACTGAGAAAGATAAATAACTCCATACGGTGTAAAAGTTTTCAAAAAAATCATCTTTCAACTATCATACTACCTCACAATTAAAAACAATTACAAAATTTACAAGTCCATGCGTATAAACTTGTAGTTTTTGTAGTTATTAATTTAACTGTCTCCTCAACTTTACATTTTGATACCAATGTTGATATTTTATTTACGTTTCATGATGATTATATTGATTTTTCATGTAGATAAACTTTACACTAGTGTTTAACTTCATATTCGATTTTAAAAATATTGTTTGATTTTGTGATGTCGCTAATTTTGTATGTATGAATTGATTTGTTGAAAAAAAAATTAAAAATAAAATGAAATGTATAATTGAAAATTATTTCATGACTTGTTAATGTCATCTATATTCTGTACATGATTTTCCGACAACTTTCAAGTTTTAAAACTTTTTCTTCGAGGGAAACAAACGTAATTCTTTATTTTATTAAACTAAAGTATTTCTTTTAAATAACGATTAGCATTAGTTTTTCCCTCGTCTTAATAAAAATCTTCTTACTTGTATACAGTTAATTTATTTTTATTTCATTTTATTGAAAGCTTTATTTAAGAATTCACTTTCAAGACGTAGTCAATTTATTTACATCGTTTTGATTTTAAATATTTTAAAATTTTAATAGATACTTCTTCGATTTGAAATGTATCTTCGTTGTTTATTTGAGAAATTAAAATTCACCCTATCATTTTTCCAGATTAATGCAAAATATTTTCTTTGTCTTATTAAAAATTTAAGAATTCACTTTCAAGACGTAGTCAAATCTTTTACCTCGTTTTGATTTGAAATATTGTTAATCATTAATAGATAATACTTTGATTTGAAATGTATCTTTTCTATTTGCATTTTTTCGTTCCAATTTCAAATATTTACTTAACTTTGTTCATTGTTTTGTCTGCATCTATGTAATTAGATTTTTTACCTTTCCTTTGTAAATCAGTTTTTAAACTGAATAGGGTAGACGTTAAATAAATGAAAAAATATAAATAAATAAGTCATTACGCGTTATGCCGCTTTCACCCTAATTCAAATATATCAACATAATACTTATATTCATCCAATGTTCAATCAATTACTTGTTAATATCTAGTCATTGTTTATCTTATAGAGATCTCATCTACATTTAATTACCACTTGATCGTTCCCGCGAAGTTATTTTGTTAAAAGTTGCTATTCAAAGAAGAGGTGATTTTAATATCCTCTAATTTTACTTGATATTCATGAGGACTTCAGAAATCAAAGTAAGTGTTTCAACTTGTTAGCGTGGTTTAGTGTGAACATTGAACGTAAATAATACAGTTTTACCCTTTATAATGAATTTTAGGTTCTCGTCAAGTATAATTTTATGTATAGTTGTGTTTGTGTTTAAAAGAGTACGATCTCGTTCTAACAATATCCTAAGTGTCAAATGTTTTTTTCTCAATCCTCGCAGATTTACATCATTCCATTTATAAAATTAAATTTCTCTCATTTTAACAGTAAACAAATAAAAGTCATGAACAATATTTAATAATTTCAAAGGTATCCTATATTTTTCCTTTAACTGAGATTGATTTTTCACAATTATTTTGGAAAATAAATTTCATAAACATTAACATTTATTTTATTTTAGTATACGAAATATTTGTTTAAACTTTGAATATCATCCAGTTAAAATATTATAAACACACTCGATAATACAGTGGATGAGAGTTTTATCAGCGGTTTTTAACAATACAACACCTTGGGAAGGTTTCAATGTGTGGACTGTGGAGAGCTTTCAATTCGTTCACGAGGTTGATGACCAGTTTCAGAAATTGTTAAAGAATGATCTCATTTTCGTTTAGATTACATAAACGTTCTTTAAAATAAACCTTATTTCAAAATTAGAATTTACTTTATAATTTTAGGACGTAAGATATTTTTAAATTTAAAATTGTTTCTTCATCATCATCATCATCATCATCATTGTAAATATTGTTTTTGGGGAATAAAAACAAAAACAGAAAAATGAATGAATAAATTTACAACGTTGTCAATGAACGCCGTTGTCCTCATCCTTTAAATATCATAACTTTTCCAAAATAGTTCATTTCTCAGGGAAACAAACGTAATTCTTTATTTTCTTAAATATAAATAATTCTTTAAAAATAACGAATAGCACTAGTTTGTCCCTCGTCTTATTTAAAATCTTCTAACTTGTATACAGTTCATTTTTTAATTAAATTAAAAATTTAATTGAAAAATTCACTTTAAAGTCGTAGACAAATCATTTATCTCAATTTGATTTGAACTATTTTTAAACTTTGATAGAAAATTCAGAGTATTTAATTGAGAAATGGGAATTCATTACCATTTTTCCAGATTATTAAAAAAATATTTGTAACTTTGTGTAATAGCTTGACTGATTTAATATATATTTATAAAAAATTAAAAATTAAAAAAAATATGTGTATTACAATTATTATTTCAAAAATTACTTATTTCGAAATATGTTATAACCTTTTAATCGATACCTAATTCCAAATAAATATAATCAAATCGAATAATTGAATTACACAAAACAAATTAAAATAAATGGAATAAGGTAAATTAAGTAAACATGAAAGAAAATAAACTTAACTTTATGAAAGAAAAGAAGGGAAAGAATGAAAATAAATAAATTGTGTAAAAAATGCAAATTTAAAATCACATTCGTTACGCAAACCTAACAAATAAAAATAAAATAACAACACAATAACAAAATAAGAGGTAAGAACATATTGTTCAACGTTCAAACAATTGATTGTTGGTGACAAAAACTTAAAGATAATCCTTTTATTCTCTACTTTAGTTGCAAAGGGACATGCTCTTTCAGAAGTAGCCATGAGGTGTTGAATATGTATTTTCTATTTCATTCAAATGAAGTATTATACGGATTCGTTTTAAGGCATCTGTATTTGATCATTAACTTTCAATCTTATAACACGTATTATCAATGGAAATGTCACGACACAGGGTATACTGACAAATAGGGTATTGAATGGGTAAAAAAAAAAAAAAAAAAAACTTTATAGTAAACACATAATTAGCTTTGTAACATCATTTACCATTTATTTTATTAAAATGGATGCAAGTATAAATTAACAGAAATCCCCTACAATGTATTCAGGCCCAAGTTCATATAGGATAGATTTCAAATCCGGTGATACATACTCATTTACACAGTCCATATTATTGATATGTTTTCTCACAAATTGTTTTCGAGAAATAGGCTTTTCCTCTTCTTCCTCCTCAAAGCCTTTTATATACGACCCATACTTACTTTTTACTTCCAACACAAAATCACAGTAACAATCATGAAGGTATTTGTAAGAAGCCTCGTATTCTTGTAGAAAACTGGTTACAAACTTAGAATTTTTTTACTAAATTTTGACATTCAAATTCACTAAGGTAAATTACTTGTTCATCATCATATAGTGCTCTTAAGCGTATCACTATTTTCTCCTGATACATTTTAACAGACATCACATGGGTACACACATATTTCTCATATGTCTTGTCTATTTCATCAGGTTGAAGCGTAAACACAATTTTCGCAAGTAGTTCAATTTCTCTAACAATTTCTTTCCATGCCACACTGTGGAATCTAATACTTTGTCCTTTCAAATCATTGATCACTACAATGGTTGGAAGCAATTGTCTTTGTGTAATCCAACTACAAGAAGTTTAGTTTTCGAATCATTCAATGTATACACTTTCTTGGACAGGACAATGTTACTTTTATTTTTTAAATCACATTCTTTACTCACTGTGTTGGTCAAAGTCTCCTCGGTGAAGTATTCACATACACATTCGCTCTAGGTAGTTGAAAACTATGCTTGCTGACGCTGACGGCTTGCTGCTTGCTCTGCAATCTAGTATACGGTTTTATTCGGCAACCGTTGGAGGGATGGTTCTCCTCGAAAACGACTTGGTTGGGTTTCCAAAACATGGTAGTAGTGATATGGACTGTTATCACAATAGAGTTTATTCACTATGAACACGTCACTTTTCTAAGATCTGCTCGCACTGTTGAACAATGAGTATTACTGATTTTGTTTATAAAATTTGTCCGTTTTATAAATAAATTAACTGAATATTGAGGTGTGAACGTAATATACAACGACCAATACCCTTCTAAGGCGGATGACGCTTCTTAACACTAACCAATGAATAATGATTTCACTTTCTAAATGGGTTGGACCAACTAATTATATATTATTATTAATATGAGTTGACTTTAGCACCACAAGTTTGCACCACTAAATTAATATGGTCAATAATTAGTTTCAATTATTATTAACAAGTAGTACACACAATACATTGCTCTTCTGAATTTGTCGAGGTGATGATAAATTACGTAATAACTATATTTTCTTCTACAGAATACCACATGACTGTGTCTATTTACAATACAACGAAAAAGCTTAACGCAAATTCTCTCAACCTCGTGTATTGCCTGCATGAATATGTATTCGTCTTTAAATTCATTTTTCAATAATATGAATCTTTTGGTTATTAATCAATCATCGAAATCATGTTCTATACAATTATTGTAATTTGTTTATTTTGTGAGAAAATTTAAACACAATGGCATAGGCTTAGTTATTTCCTAGATATTACCGTGTAACTTGATAGATTTTTTTAAAATTTTGTTTATGGCACTTTTAAAATAAAATCATTCGTTCACACACGTTTCAAATACTTACAAAACAGATCACACTGAGTTGCATGAAAATCGATGACTTTGCAACTTGAGAATATAATTCTCAGCACCTAAGAATTGCATACGACAGCTTTATCTCCGTGTGGAACGACTCTACATTTTATGTTTTCGTAACGAACCTTTCATCAGTTATTAATCGAGCACTGAAGTGTATGGCGGTTGTAACAGTTAATATGAATTTAGAAATTCTTAAAACGTGTGATTTGGGTTTTGTCAAAAGAAGTGTTCTTTCTTAACGGATGTTTGTACTAAACTTATATATACTGGGCTTCATTTTCGACACAACTTATCTCCAATTGTTAATATACAAGATTCAAGGAAAAACTATTTAAGATTGAATCGTCAAGAATGGGAGGAGTTAATATGTGAGATCAGGTCAATCAACATTTCCCTTTTCAAGGAAGAGGAAGATTTAGGTTGTTTCACACCTAAAGTAATTGCAAATAAAGTGTTATTATCAATGCAAAAAAAAAGTATGGGGGGGTTAAACTTGTTTTTAAAAACGCGTAGTGGAAAAATGACCTTAGGAATAGGAACATTTACCAATTTGCTTCACTACGGTGATATTATTTCACATAATTTGGAAAATCATGAAAGACATATCAAGACATCAATAAAGGTTATTATTCTTTCCTTGAAAATGTGAAAGGAAAATTTGAAGAAGTGGATGTGTTGGCGAAGAAAATTTGCTTGAATTCATAAAAAACTATATGAACAATCTCAAAACTCATGAACCTTCAATGTGTGGGAACTTGGTAAAGATAGTGTATGAGCTCGGTGATAAATTCATCTTTTCGGAAATTATTATAATGATGACTCAGTACTGAACAAGATTTTACTTGAATTTTTGAAGAGCTGAGCATGGACAGTTCAAACAATTATAGTGCATAAAGTAAAAACAGAATAGTTTTTAATACGATTTAAGAAATGGTGAGTTTAACTCAACTCTTGACCTATTACCTAGTGCAAGAATTCAAGAAGATTAGAGTGCATTAATTATGTGTGAATTTAAATTGTAGTGTTCTTTCATAGTGGGAAAGTAGAAAGGAAAGCTAGTAAGTAATATGTATTTCTCTTATTTGTGAACTTTACCATTTAAAAAAATAAACAACATGTGTGGTTGAAAAAAATCAATTTGTATAAATGCTGAAAAAAAAATTAAGAATTAAAAAAAAATTAATTAATTGATATGATATTATAAAATGTAACAAATTGTTATATACCTATACTATTCCTTCAATAATACTGAAAACCACAAAATTATATTTATATTTGTTGCTGCACTCAACCGTTTTACATTTAAAAAATAATAATACATTTCTATATTTGTTTTCAGTTTTATATAATCAAATTCGTTCTATGTGAATTGTGACTATCAATTCATTTTTTACATACGTGAAGTGTTAATTCAAAATAGTAAAGAAAAAATATATGTATTTTATACAATGTGCGTGATACTAAGTTAAAAATGGAATTACATACCTACACAACTGCAAACTTAAAAGGGTTTGCGTTCAAAGAGTGATAGTGCTGTTGGTATATACCTTGGACAAATATCCTGTCAAAATATAATCAAGTATGAAACATGTATTACGAAACTACTGTACCGTTACGATATTATGTATCGAGAAATATATCATTGGTATTGTGAACTACTTATAAATATGAAACGAAAATTTGATTTTGAAATGGGATTGAATGTAGAAAACAATAGTATATACGATTTTGTACGTGATTATATTGCTAATCTTTATCAAAATGAAAAATATGTCACTGAGAAGTTTCAAATGATTGTCGATGAATTGGGTGTTGAATATATTGCAAATGATTTATCAATAAAAGTGTAAAATGTATTTGCATAGTGTATAATGATTTTATTCCTATATCCATTCCCACAAGGTTATTCACACCGGGCTTTCATGTGGTTAGAATGATGACATCTTCAAGTTTAAACTTGTCTGTGAATGCAACCTCTTATTTCCGGTGAAATATAAAATGCTGACTTTCAATTATGCAGAGTTTTATGAGATAGGATATATCTTGCTGACGTTGTTTTTCAAGTTTGCACATGTCGGTGATGATGACCTCGTTGGAGGAAATGAAATATCTAGTGAGCGAGCGAAGCATTATTACATTCAAATAGTTTAGAAATTTAAAAGGTTTTTCGCTTCCATTGGAGCCACATTTTAATAGTTGTCGCTTAGGACCATTGGAGTATATATATTGGTGACGTTATTTTGGATCCACAGTATGCTATTCGAATACCGCGGGCTATGACCTGATGCTTAAGCCCTTATGCCAAATTTGAAAAAGCGCGGGGCATGTCACCTATAGTCCTCATTGGTGTTTAAGATCACGTGGGTCGGATCCACAGACTCATAGCTAATTGAATACTATGGTCGCGCAGTGAAACACTTAACAGAAGCTATTAGTTAATAGCCTGTGTGACGTCATGAGGAGGCGTGGTTTTTTCTGAAGCTATTATAAGTATCAACAATTATCCATTGCCATGCATGTGTCTTGCTAGCCGCGCGGTTAACGCGATGAGCTAGTAATCCAAGGTGCCCGGTTGACCATGGTTCGAGACACGGTAATCTGACCTTTTTTTCAAGGTCGCTTTCAAATTGGAAATAAATATGAATTAAAAAATAATATATCAGTGAAATTCAAAGTACCAAAAATGGTTACTAGAGTGCGCGGAGCGCGCGGGACGCCAAGAAGTGGCGCGATATTTGAAAATTCGAAAATGGTGACGAGGACACGGCAAAGATGACGACGAAACTAAGATGGCGGCAAAACTAAAATGGCGCTCGAACAAAAATGGCGGCCAAGATGGCGGTCGACCTAAAATGGCGGCTGACCTAAAATGGTGGCCAAGATGGCGGCGGAGCTAAAATGGCGGTCGACCTAAAATGGTGGCCAAGATGGCGGCTGGAATTTCAAGATGGCTGCTGGAAATTCAAAATGGCGGGCGGAAATTCAAAATGGCGGACAAAATGGCGGCTGGAAATTCAAAATGGCGGACAAAATGGCGGACGGAAACACGTGACCGGAAACAAAATGGCGGCCGGAAACAAGATGGCGACCGGAAACAAGATGGCGGCCGGAAACAAGATGGCGGATGTCACGTGACCGGAAATACGTCATCGACGCCATATTGGATCCACTTGGATCCACCATATGAAGGGCTAGCTACCTCAATTCCTATCTACTTACGAGGAATCAAATTATTGTTGTTAGAATCAACAATCAACACTTTCGGTTGTTACAGCAAGAGAGAGAGAGAGAGAGAGAGAGAGAGAGAGAGAGATGATTTGACAATTTAGAAGAACAAAATTGTAACGAGGAAGCTTTTTTGCTATGATACTATGCGTAGGATATCTGAGCAGCCCGAAAGTCGTAAAAATCAACAATTAATCGGTTAGAGTATAATTTTACGAAAATATGCGTTTTTTTTATTTTCGAACAATCCAAAAATAATTAAACTCATTGATTTATTATCGTTAATGATATATTGACCCATAATTCATTATTCCAGCAATATCCTCGACCTGACGTTTCATTCTCTCTGCGAAATACATTTTCAAGAGTCTGACTTTTTATACGGAACGTCGAGGAAATATCAAGTATAACGTGTTATTCCTCACAACGACGCAAAAAAGCATGACAAAGATTTTATTATTCTACTTTTATAACAGGTCACAAAAAAGTGAATTGTTCAAAGAATTATACATTTATAGTTATTATATAACACACATTACTATACACAAGTGATATAGGAGGTTGATAGTACAAGGCATGGCCTCATTCACATTATTCAACATATTTTGTTTAGTTTGGTGCACGCATACTCTGATCACGCTACGAACGAATGTGTCCAACAATGTTTACGTCCAGTGGCGTCACTACTAGTGGCGAGGGGGGCACAGTTTTGTAGCAAGAATTTGTAAACTGCCAAAAAAATAACACTGACTGTCTTCACAATGTTTTTAATTTACGACGAAACCACGCTAAAACCTAGAAAAATACCACCATTTTACAAAGAAAAAAATCAAACGAAATCTGTGGCTATGTGCCCCAGAACCCCCCCCCCATTCTACCAGGATACATAATTATGTGGTTACAAAAATGTTCGCTCCCCCCCCCCCCCCCCCCCCGCCGCACAAAAAAAACAAGGCGAAGTTACGCCACTGTTCGCGTTTGAGTGTATGTACTCCTTAGTGTACTGTACTGAACATTAGAAGTGAATAGCTCAGTAGGAGATCGAAGTAAGTAAGTAAGTCTGCACCTAGGCAGGCAGGCAGGCAGGCAGGCGTGAAGTGTTAGATATCAGACGGGCCGTGGTAGTTCCGGTGGAGTCGTGCGGTGAAGTGTGTACCGTTATCAGTCCCCACGCGTCTTGGCGTGCCACAGTGACGTCACGGTATAGAACGTAGCCAGCTCCTGGCCGTTGTTCCCATCCTCGCTCTATGTACTTTCATTGTGATTATTGTAAACAAAAACACTCTTAGTAAACAAAGCTTCCTTCGATGTTTATTTTGATTTTGGTCAGTCATTTAGAATCAAATAATCAATAACATAGATAAAATTAGTAGATTTAGTATCAATAGGTGCAGTGTTATGAGATATTCATTATATATAAGGTATTCATCAGGCTACACAATCTTTTTTATTGTCTTTGTTTTACTTACAAGTTACATGTTTTACTGTGTCCTTCCTGTAAATAAATCTTATCTATATTAATAAGTATAGTATTAGCACTTAGCAGTATAGCATAGAACAACAATAGTTATATAGTTGTTTTCCGTAATTAGGGTGGAGAGTATAGTGGTTTAAACACTACTCACAGTTATAAATAAAAGTGCTCATAAAAAAATTACGGGCTACTGACTGCGAACGGACGGATAGTATATAAATTAACCTAGTCACAACAAAAAAGAATTTACATCGTTGTCTCATGATACTGCAAAAAGGTATACTTTTTGTTTGTTTGCTAACTGACGCGTAAAAACATCAGTTATTGGTGATGGTGGATTTAAATTGAAGAACCTTATGAAACTTGTCTCAAGTAAAGACAAGTTTTAAATGGTCCAGTATACCTCGTATTAGATTGATTGTGTATTGTATAGGTTAGCTAACTACGGTACCGAACATAGCCTACTTTACACGGAGTTTTTTGCTTTAAATAACTAATAAAAACGCGTGTTTTCCAATGGGTTGCACTCGCGCTCAACTGTGGGTTACCGGAGCATTTTCCTTGGTACGGCGAGTGCGCGGCGCGCCCAAGCGCAGTAGACCTACTATACGTGAGATATTTCTAAGCCGGCCATTGATGGCGATAACGACCAACACTGTAAAAGTTATTTCTGGAGAGTAATTGCAGACAGGTCAGAGTTTATTGCGGCTGCAATTGTAATTTACTTACAAAGGAACAAAAAATAATAATTCCAAAATTTGTTTCACGACCATTCAGTAAATAAAATATAATGATTGGAATTCGTTTTTGATTTGTTGTGATGTTTTAGTCCGCTAATCTAAAAGATAAAACAGTAAGTTATATAAAAATTATCATACAAGTATTGGTACGCGGGTGGTTACAAAAGTATGTCAATAACAATAACTTATTACCATTGGTTATATACTCAAAGTTATTACCATCTTAGTAAATTAATTAATTAAATTCATTTTTTAACTGAAGTTACAAACCACTTACAATTCCAGGGTTTTACCATTCAAAGCAAGATTGTAAATAAATTATCGTTAATAATAATCGGCAACAATTTGAACCATTGGTTCTATACTAGTGTGTAAAAATAGCATTTCCGTTTAGAATGTTTATTTATATATTCTTAATTTTGATCGCATTTTGTAGGATCTTTTATTTTTAACCAATCAAAACCCTAGATTAGACGTAATGGTTTCTTTCATTTCGAATGGGAAAAGATGCCATATGGGTCAAATTAAACCATTGAAATAAATATTAAACTAAGAATACCATTTTAATAAGAATGGGAGAACGTTATTTTTTAGTAAAATTTGCATTTTGTAGAATGTCCCAAAATATTATGGGCCAGACTGCATAGTTTTATTAATATCCGTAAGAAAACACTAATTTTACGTATAGTCAGAGATAGAAGGCCTGTGCCTCTAAAGTACTAACTGCAGTATGTTATTGAATGGAGCGTCCGATCCAAGAACGGCACAGTCGACCACGTGTAGCTCGAAGTGTTACGCGTAACTGTTAGATGGAAGAGCGGAAAGTGTGAAAATGATCTACGCAGCAACAACAAGATCAACTACTCGGCGAGTTAAAAAACAAGTACCCACTCCACTCTATTGTGGACACGTCTTACTTTTCACAATGAGGGTAATCGGAACGAAACGTATACATTCACTTTCTGTTTTCTGTAACATGTCTTTGTGAACGTTTTTGTTTTGTTTTATTAGAAAACGAATTTTATAAATTATGCAAAATGAATTAAAATACAAATTACAAATTAAGAATGAGGAACAAGTCTAATTTAACAATTTCAAAACGCGCAACAGTTGCATCGCATTTTCAAGTGTTCATTCATTCAATTATAGCGTTTTGAACCATCAATTTAGGCCACCTTCAAAAACTTGATCATGAAATTTTATCATATTTTTATTTTGAAAATATGTTATCAAGTTTGAATTAATGGCAACTGAATTAAAATTTATATAAACAAATCATTTCTAGATAATATGTTAAATAAAAAATAAAATAGGACTTTAAAACTTTACTTTAAAGTGAAAAAGGCGCTTTGTAGCATTTACACACAATTAAAACGCTAATTTCAAGTACCTACCTGTACAATAATCATCAATAATATTGCAGTCACACTCTTATTTAAGTGAATTCAATAATGTTAGTATGTAAATCAATATTTTAGTTTTAAATATTTATTTTGGTAATACTGTTGACAGAAACGTTATGTTTGGGGCTGTGTACTTTTCTGTAAGCCCTCATCTTTGTAATTGTATAAAAGTTACAATCGTGTAAAACTAAATAATACAAAAATATTTTGGAACTTTCCACATTCTTATTCGGAGAAAATGACAATTATTTTTAGTGACAGTTCGTTAGGCTTACAATCTCACTTAGACATAACAAGATTCAACATTAAGACTAATTGAATAATGTCTCATTGTCACACTTGATGCTCGCCATCCAAGGTATGACTTTTACCTTCAAGTTAGCGCAATTAAAAACTAGTTTGTCACTTTTCTTGTCGCTTTACAGACAGACAGACAGACAGTCAGTAACAGGTTGTAATGTAACGCCGGTAATGAGACAGAAAGACTTGTTAGCTCAATTGTAACTAATTAGTATGGCTTTCAGATGTAGACGCTCAGGTGCACTTTCATTAAGAAGCTGTGTACTCATAAAGTCAAGTCTTAATTTATAAGTACGGTTCGTTTAATGTGGAGTTATCAGATTTACTCTAAGCAATGTGTATGTCTTCTTCCACTCTTTTTACTTTCGTAAGAAGCAATTAACGTTTCATTTTAGCTACGTGACAAACAATAATATTTTAAATTTGTCGCTGGTATCGTGGCTTATAAATTACCATAAATATTGACTAAAAACATACCCTGCGACTTGAGTATAGATGTAAAGTTGATACAGTCTTTACGTTATTTATTTAACGTCTGTTCAGTTAAAAAACTGATTTACAAAGGACGACATCATGTAAATTGCAACAGTAAGATTACATCTCAATAAACAATTTTAAAATTTTAAATATTCGATATCGAAAACATTCATGTTATCACGATATCGAATTTGCGTCCAAATATCGAAATATCGACACAATTGCTATCATTGAGCATCATACACTCGACATTCCTAGACCAAACCTAACATTTAGGAACCCTACCTAGCTTAGACCTATATACTTTATAACCAGTACCGTTGCCTATACAATGTGTAAGTAGCTTAAACGTTATCTCGGTAACTGGTGTCAAACCATCTAGAAGGTTTATCTAGATATACGATTATATTCTAAGAGGTTATGTGTCCCGATAACCCATGATAGACATGTAAACCCGCCCACACTTACATTAGTCACAAACCGTGAGGGTATAATACTATAACCGTTTCTATTTAGGTCCATCGCACCTACTTACTTACTAACTAACTACCTACCACGCCCATCCAGCAATTATTTCCGCTATTATTATTAAATTAAATATGAGTGAGTAAACCAGCGAGAATAGTTGTGTTAGTAGGTCAGCTATCATGCAGCTCTGACTATAACCGAATAGTTGACATTCTGTGTCGGAAGCCTAAAAGGAAAATCATCGTAAGGTGTTACCTAATGGGTTATCTCAAGGAAGAGAAGTTTCTAGAGGCGACTATTCTTTTCTTTGTGGGCTCGATTGTTATTTAGAAGTGGTATTTGTAGGCGCTTACTAAGTGGGAGTGTATTCACAGCACGATGTAGTCCAAATAGTATGATAATATTCTTGTTTCTTGAGAACTTTCTTGACTGAGCTGGCCTATGCTGGCAAAGGAAGTTCTATGCCTCCCCCCCCCCCTTGTCACAAGAAGCTTTTACATACAAATAAATGGTGATTGTTTTCGGTATTAAATCGTAGAATTTAACAATTGAACGACGCGCCTCTACCCCTTTTCCGGCCACTAATTTGGCATTATAATATTTTCCCCTCTGAATCATCTTTCAAAACGTAGAAGTTCTTACGTTTTCCCATGGAGATAAATAAATTTATTTATGCTTCGGCCAAAATCTAAATCCATCCAATTTGGGATCGGCACAGAAGTCATTACGAAATGGTTGAACACAATGCACTTACCAACGTATAAATCGTATCTTTGAATGCATTATGTTCAAGCGATAACTATGTTGACCATAACACGACCAATGAAATAATTAAATAACAAGTCGTAGATATTTCGGTTAAGGGGGTGTAATTCAAACAGATTCAACACTGTTTATGAACCATCTCCACCAGAAGGAATCACGTTTAGATAGCCGCACTGAGCGGTAAGTGGACCGCAAACGACTAACGGTCTTCTCTTCTCTTCTCGACTTGACTTGAATATTATTTACCCACCGAAGGGTAACCGATGAAACTACGGGTGTTATTCATAAATAGTTCCTCGTGAACGAAAGAAGGAAGATCGGCAATACCACGTAGCTTGCTTCTATTGGAGATATTAAACATAATACCGTTGAGTGAGTCACTCAACGATAAGACGGTGATCAATGAAGCATTTAAAATAAAATAATTTTACGTAATAGCACGTTATAAAGCTTTTGTCAAATTGCACGTTGCCCTCATTTGAAAATAAGTTTTTTTCTGAGAATAGGATAGACGTTAAATAAATAAATAAATAAATAAAATAAAAATAAATAAATAAATTGATTAAAATTAATTAATTAAAAAAATAAATACATAAATAAATAAAATAAATAAACTTTTTAGCGGTTGGAGATGTGTGGTACTTTCTATTTGAATAACATTTACTTGAAGCTTTAGTTCACAAAGTGACAGCATTTTGGGCCCATACATCTTTGATGAGATGAATGCAAGGTGTTCAAAGTGGAAACTATCGGTAACTTAATAATATTTACCCTTGCGTCATCCCTATATTAACGTTTAATATCAGTGCATACTGCATACAAATCAAATAGTAGCAAATAAAACATGTAAGGTATCCTCTTTACGAAATCCAGTCACCTCATACAAGCATGGTGGAACCAACAGAAATTATAACCCACCACAGATGTAGGGTTGGGAAAGCTCTCATTGTTTTCAACATGTGGCACAAACAGAGTACTTCTATCTATTAATATCTATTAATAAAAAAATATCTACTAGGAAACGCTCAGTTGGACGCGTTGATAAGCGAGCACGTGCTATAGCTAGACCCACATTGCACATTTTTTTAAATTTTAAAATTTACGACGTTCGCGTTTCCAGTATTATTTATTATTGCCAAGGTATTTGGGTAAACCCGTGTTTAAATCTTTACTTTAAAATCCACCGCCATCTAGAGGACCTTGACTCCTTGGGAAAACTATTTAAACTCTTTGTTGACAAATAATAGACTGCTTCCTCGAAAGTATTTTGATTACTTCTAGGTGGCAGTGCATTAGAAACTTCGCGCGTCTTTTCGTTGTCATGGCAACGTTACTTTTGTTATAATGTAATTTCCATCTACACTACTTATCGGATCAAAATAAAATTAACATATTCGTGACCGGACAGACATTCTAAATGATTTGGCTATCTCAGATTTTGTCGCCGTTGAGTTTGAAGAAAAAACTTTCGATTAACTTTAATGTAACTTTTTAACTTTTTGAACGATTTTGCCACAGTACTAATGGCATTCAATCGAGAACAAAACTTGCGGATGGTGAAAATTTCAACTCGATCCGAGCCTCCGTTCGACCGCTATCATGAGCCAAAAAAGCTGCACGACTTTCCGTTGCCATGGTAACCGTACTTTGTTATAATGTAATTTCCATCTACACTACTTATCGGATCAAAATAAAATTAACATATTCGTGACCGGACGGACATTCTAAATGATTTGGCCATCTCAGATTTTGTCGCCGTGAAGTTTGAAAAAAAAACTTTCGATTAACTTTAATGTAACTTTTTAACTTTTTGAACGATTTTGCCACAAAACTAATGGCATTCAATCGAGAACAAAGCTTGCGGATGGTGAAAATTTCAACTCGATCCGAGCCTCCGTTCGAACGTTATCGCGAGACATACAAACAAAAAACAAAAACAAAAACAAAACAAACAAACAAACAAACAAACAAAAAAAAAAAAAACAGTGACTATTTTTTCCGGCAGAGTCAAATGGAAACGCTCGCTTCGCTCGCTTAATTAATAACACTTCATCTGCTGATGATGACTGCAGCTAATTTTAAAGCTGTTGTTTGACGAAGAGACGTCAAAATTATATGATGCATGCACTTTGTTTAAAACAAAAAAGGCCACGAGATAGGTATATCCGCCTGACACAACTCAGTTATACCTCAACATGCATTCTTAGTTTTATGTCCCCAGACACTATTAAAAAGTGATTTACAGATATAGTTGGACCCACTACACGAATGTCAGACGTAAAAGGGTCACCCTATCTCCACCTAATCGTCCTACGGTAGCTAGCGTGTTAGACTTAGACCTTGTTGCACGTAAGAGGGATACGATGTAAAAAGTAGGAGTTTTTCCCATAACATACAAGAGTCTCTTCACCTAATTCTATAGAATTTCTTGTCGGTGTTTTAAGGCATTCCGTTAGATACGAATGAAATGTGTGTCAGTCGAACTAGCTTCCCACTATACGTCCGTCCAACGCAGTTCCATCACATTTCTTCTTATATACTACGTATAAGTCCAAATAAGTACAAGCTATACGTTGAAGCTGCATTTACAATTTTTAGGGTTGGGATTCAAAACAATAATTTCGACATCAAAACTTTTTTTTTCAAAATAATATTGAGGATTTTT